>JAZHEH010002509.1:0-17275 GCA_036589455.1 Ateles fusciceps | reverse complement strand
TTAGAATGGATTGCTCCTCTCTGCAGCTGGTTATCCTGATAACTACTCAGCTCTGCCTGAGCCCAAGGCTTTTATGGTACTCAGAGGAGAGGAAGTGTGAGCTGATTGGTCCATGGGCAGCCATGGGCAGGCCCAGAGAAGGCACCACAAGTTCCCACTCTGGTCCACGGGGCTGGCAGCTCAACCCCCAGCCTTCAGGCCCTCCTTGGCCTGAAGGTGGGGCCTCACCGGGGACCTACCTAATTCTGCCCAGGAACCTCTCTGCCTCCTGCTGCCATTCACCTAGGCTATGGGAGCCAAGGGGAGCCTGCATGGCAGCCTTAGCTGCCCTCAGCCTCCCCTTGGCTTCCTGTGCAGTGCTCAAAGAACAGAAAGGGCTGGGTGGTAGGGGCTTTCATGTCAGCACTGCACTAAGCATGTGCACACCCGGCCAGGCTGCAACAGTGCCTAGGCTTGGCCCCAACTTTTCTCTGATATTGGAGTGGGTGCCTACAGCAGGGAGAAGCCAGGCAGTGTGAGCAGGCACTTCCGAACCTGCAATGGCATGGAGGGCCTTCCTGTGCTCCCAACAGTGCAGAGATGCCTAGGTCCACAGCTGCGTTGGTGGTAGGCGGGGCTCTTGCCTGCTCCCTGGAGTGGGAGGCCCAAGTCTACAGCTGTTCTTTTGGTGACTACAGCTGTGCCCTGGAAGCTGGGGCATCCCCCTGCTCCCACGCCCAAGAGCACAGGGATGTCTAGTTGCGAAGCCATGACTTGGGTAGCTGCAGGAGTACACAGGGAGTTCCCACCCCAATTTTGAAGGGACTGGACCCCCACTTGTCCCCATTCCCACTGGCTCCATGGAGGGTGAAGCCCTGGCCACACCTTTCTGCTGCAGCCTCCTTGATTTTAGCGGCCACTCCAGACAACCTGCAGCTGCTATCAGTACAACAACAAAAATCACCTAACCATGCCTTTCTCAGAAGGTATCACCGTTGTTAAATGAGACATGATTTTATATATTTAAACACCATCTGTATTGCAAATTTTAAGAGTACAAAGTATATAAAAAGCTGGAAGAAAATAGTTGTAACCTTTATTGCAGGCATGTGGTTAATATCCTTGATACCTAACCAACAGAGAAATGGGCCAAAGATTACAACAGAGAATGTACATGAAAGTAACATAAATACCAGTGAACATTTGAAAATATGCCCAACGATATAAGTGATGATATGTGAAACAAGCTCTCATACTACATAAAACAGGTAAATATCAACACAGTATGTAAAGGACAATCACAAGTTTGTAAAACAGTATACTTTTACATTTGGATAAATATCTGTGCATTTCATTAAGACATATACAAAAATCAACAGAGTATACATCAAATTATTAATAATGAATATCTTCTGGTTGGCATGGGAGTGCAGACTGAACAGTTAATATACTAGTGTATTAATTTTGCAAAATGAATAAACCTCATAAATGCTACTTTCAATGCTGGTTATGAAACCTTCTTTTTAACAAATAATAATTACCCTTATCTTGAAATAGTCACTTACTTCTTTCTTATTTTAAAATATATTATTCACATTAAGAGTTACTCTATTTAAGTGACTATAACTTTGTTCTGAGAGAGCTGATGGACAAAACTGCCTCGGGGTCAGAGCAAAGAGGTCACAATGTGCACAGATGTACAGCTCCTAGGGCAGTGACCAGGACTTCACAAATTAACAGTGGGTGTCAGTATTGTCACCTCCCTGAAAGCAGAAAACATTCAGCTCAGCAGTGATTAAGTCCACCATGGATACCATACCTCCCCTTCCCAGGAGAGCATCCATAAAGTGTCTGTTCATATTAGGACACCAGAGGGAGGGCTCTGCATTGGACATAACACATTTGCACTATACTTTACAGACATAATTAATATACCTGACATATAAGGAAATCTAACTAGCTAACGGAATTGTGTACATGACTACCAACAGGTAATTTAAAGAAAAAATATGAATGGCAATAGCAATCAGCATATGTAAAATTCCTTAACCACACCAAAAATTAAAGAAATCTAATCAAAAGTATTGAGATATATAAATATATAAGCAAGATACAAAACATAATATACAACATGATCTGATTTATGAAGAATATACATTTCCATAAGGGCATACATATGTCGTATTTTAAAATATAAATGAGCCCACAGAAACATATCTGGAGAATATTTACAAATTGATTGAGTGATTATCTTGAGAATGGGCATAGTAATAGGGGAAACACAAGATAATGCCTCTTATAACTGTATATTTCTCCAGTGTTTTCAACAGCTGGGGGAACACATACACACACTGATTTTTAATTAGCAGAATAACAAAGATATCTTTGTTAGACAGCATAGAATTAACCTAGTTGTGGTTTGATTTACAAAACTAATGCTGAAAAAATATATTTCTGGACATTAAAAGATGTTAAATATCCTATAACATAAAAAGGAGGTCACATAACATATAATATTTATAACCACACACATACACATTCACTCAACTGTGTTTAATTTGAGAGGGGGTCGAAGGAAACATCCTGTCACATGTGTTAATGCCCACGGGCCCTATCTCTATCTCTGCTTCATGCTTTCTCTGCCTTACAACTTCCAGAAAGTTTATTCTGGTGGGCTTCCACAGCCCTCCTCTCCCTCCTCCCTCCTTCCTAGGTCTCTTTGCTAAAGTGATATCCAAGCTGCAGTTCTGGATTGGATCGAACAGATGGTACTGACCTTCAGCTTCGATTTAATTTTTCAGTGGAAAAAAATATTTCACAAAATGAACAAATTGTATTTTGAATAGAGATTATGAAAAGTATGGAAATAAAATCAGGATTTGTTCCTTAACTCAGCAATTAACACTTTCCATTTACTACTTCAAATTTTTTTAGAATATGGTTCTCAAACTTCAGCTTGCATCAGAATCACTTGGAAGGCTTGTGACAAACTGGGGGAGTACATGTACCCCATAAATTTGTACAGACAATGAAGAAAGAAAATATTGCTAGGACCAACCCCAAGAGTTTTGATTCAGTAGGTCTAGGATGGAGCCTAAGATTAGTACTTTCTAGCAAGTTCCCAGGTGATACTGACACTGCTGGTCTGGGGACCAAATATTGAGAACCACCAATGTAAATCATAAAAACGAACACAAACAGAAAAAAATAGCACCTTACCCTTTATAGAATACCTGGAGAATCACACTGTGTTAAGAATACTGGTAGAGGTATGTGATTTGGGATCAAGGAAATTGGGTCATAGTGTGTAGTGGGACCACAGACTCAAGCAGTGGATGCCATAATGTCACTCTCTCTAAAGCATGAAGAGACCAGTAGCCAATCAATATAACAGCATAGATCTCGTATGTGGACAATGTGGTGATTTCATCACATCTCCACCCCGGGGAACCCTGTGGGTGAAGAGCTAAGCTCCAGCCTCCCTGAGGCTCAGGGATCTAAAGTAACTGTCCAGATCTCACCTGACCAAGCCCTATTCCTTCCACTACATCTCCAGACCTGATGCTCTTTACCTGGTGCTCTTTATTAGTTAAAAATAAAGCACATTTTTAGGCTCTGCTTATTATTATAAAGGTAATCCCACAGTCATTTTGGATCATGTGGAAAATACTGTCAAATACAGACAAGAAAATATATCCAGCACTCATGCCCCTTCATGGTAAATGCAATTAACATTTTGGTGTATTTTGTTATAGTATTTTTTTCTCCATTTTAATATACGCCCACAGAGATAGATACTAGCATTTCTGAAGAAGAGACTCTTGCTTCTGGGGAAGTGATGGGATTGCTATTAGGACACAGGTCCTTTGACTGCAGCCTTCTCTATAGTAGATGTGTTATTAGGACTGGTTCCTCTGCACTGTCTCTTCATTCCAAGACTCAAAGGAAATCTCTATCATGCACTTCTTACAGTCTTTGTTCCCTTACAACATAAAAGAAAAAATATTAAGGACAGGAAAACGCTTATGATGGTAGGAAACTGCATGAGGATTTTTCTGTCCCCTTCCAAAGCCCCTCAGGTAACTCATCCTACAATACTGAACAGTCACCATAGTTAAAACATCAAGAAAGTCTACACACATTTCCTTCCATACACTAGGGGCCCAACTGTTCTCTCTAAGAGTTATGCATTTAGTTTCTATCACAGACATCTCTTCTGCAGAGAAGGCAGAGAGGCTAGATAGTAACCACTAAAGCCTCCCATGGATTTCTCATTTCCCTAAAACAACTCTGAGAAGACAGCATCATTTTCATTTTACTGATGATGAGCTCCAGGCTTGCCAAGGGTAAACCACACAACCAGGTAAGTGGCAACAATGAAATTCAGCCACTGGACCTGCCCAGAGTATACCCAGCAGCTTCTATAGTACATGTGGGCTTCCAGGGGTAAGAAATGGTATTTGTAAACTTTTCTGGTATTGCGACTGAGCTTTGTCATGCCCATATGGGAACATACTAGACAACTCCCCTTAGTATGTTTGTGGTGAAGAAATCCTGTCCTAGGCTAAGAAGCATGTTGATTGGCAGTTTCTGAAGTGGTGAATAATTCAGATGAAAGTACAGGTTTTTGACACTGGGAAAGTGACATGGAGAAAGGAAATTATTGTTTATCAAATCTTGGGATATGTCTAAGTAATTTCAGATTGTATCTCTTATAAATATGCTGATAAATCCAAGGTAGGCAGTAAGGATCTCTTATGAAAAATTAGAAAACCCAAGATTCTAGAGGCTAAGCAAGTTACCCTTAGTGCCAAGCCTGTAAAACACAGGCTAGGGACTCTACGACCCAAGACTTTCTCACTAGGATGTCTTCCTGGACTTTGAATGGTTTCTATCTAAAATCTTCTCATAAAGTGGCAATCTCTACACTCCTGTGATTCTTAAAAACTTTCACAATGAACAGTATTGATTTCTTCATCATTAAAATCATGATATTTTAACAGTAAGTTGCATTAAAAATTGGAGGGGAAATTATCCACATATACCTCAGAAACCATTTTATATGCCAGGAACTCTCTTTAACCAGAAGAGACACAAATGAAAATTTAAAATCTCATAGAAAATAAGAGGAATGCAATTAAACTAATGAGAAGGTATCCAACAGTAATGAACACACAAACAAAAGTCCAGGTACCTTTATTCTCAGCTAAGAACAGTAAAGTGCATGATAAGGTTTGCAGTCAATCCATTTTCATGAAGAATATGTGTATATATATGCTGTTTGTTCAGGCTGAGTATAACAAAATGCCACAGAGTGGGTGACTTAAACAACAGACATTTATCTCTGATAGTTCTGGAGCTGAGAGAAGTCCAAGACTAGAGTGTCAGCAGATTCAGCATCTGGTGAGGGCTCTCTTCATGGCTTGTAGACAGGCACATTCTTGTTGTTTGCTCACGTGACCCTTGATGCATACTTGTGAAGAGAAAAAGAGATCTCTCTCTCTTCCTCTGCTTTTAAGGGCATAAATCTCATCATGAAGGTCCTACTCTCATGGTCTAATCTAAACTTAATTATGTCCCAAAAGCCCCACCTCCAAATACTATCACCTTGGAAGCTAGGGCTTCAATGTATAAATTGGGGAGGATAGAAACATTCATCTCATAACACATGTTCATACATATTGTACATGTTTATGTATTTTGTACATACATATTTCCACAAAAATATATTCTCATGAACATTTTCTTTCTATGGAAAAAAAAAATCATCTGTTGAATATGCTCCACACCATTAACAAAGGATACATCAGCAAAGTGAAGGAGGTAGATACAGGATCATTTCTTTTTTCACATAAACATGTCTTTTGCTCAATTTCTTTTAATTATGAACATATATCAGTTTTGTGATTTAGAAAAGCAATTCTTATAAATTTGTGAAAAAAAAACTTGCTATAATCTAATCTCAGTAATTTATTTTTTATAAGTTACTAGACTGGAAAGCAATTTGTGCTTAGTAATATAAATAATGTAGCATAAAAAACAAGGAGACCCTGCCATTTGCCGCAACATGGATGGACCTGGAGGTCATTATACGAAATGAAATAAGCCAGACACAGAAAGACAAATATTGCACAGTCCCACATATGTGTCAAATATTTTTAAAAGGCCAAATATATATATATTTACACACACAAGACAATAGAGATTACAAGGGTTAGGGTGGGAAAAGGAAATGGGGAGATGTAGGTCAAAGACACAAAGCAGCAAACATGTAGGACAAACAAGTCAAAAGATCTAACATGCAATATGGGGCTATAGTAAATAACAGTGTATTGTATTTGGAATTTTTACTAAAAGAGTAGATTACAGCTGTTCTTGCCACAAGGGGGGAAAATAGGAAACTCTGTGAGATGAGGGATATGTTAATCTATTCCACTATTATGGGGATCGCTCCAGCGTAGAGGCCCTCTGACTGTGCCTCTGCCATAATGTGAGCTTGAGCCCAGACATATTTCCCCTCCTGGAGGCAGTCAAGCTAAGGGAAAGCAGGAAATAAAAGATGGATGATTTTGCAGAAGTTATCTCAGACTCCCTGACACTGACACAATGGCTCAGTGATGGCTGTGTGGTTTTACTAAGACATTGTGTTTTATCTTGGTACCTGTTTTGGGCTAGTTTTATGACTCTGTTTACTCTAGTTTCATGACTCTGTTTACTAAACAGTATCTAAGCCCTGTAACTACTCACATGTCTCTTGGAGATTGTTACGTTTAAGATCTATGAGTTTCCCTGTCCAGTTTTGCCTGACCTTAAAGAATGTTACCTTCTCAAATGTAAATCTCTACACAATAGGTAAAGAGAAAATCTCCACCCTCGTGCTTACTTTTATGGCCCCCAGTTATGTACTTCCCTTTTGTTGATATTTTATCTTCTCCTCCAGACTTGCAGTATTGTAACTTTTGTTCCTCTTTATTGTATAGAATTAACAATGTGGGTTGACGTCAGCTACTGAAAGCTGACAGTATATATTGGGACCCTTTGCACAAATAAAATTGCTGTTTAGGCATTGCTGTATGGGCACTGCTTATTCAGACCTCCACACCCTACTTTTCTGTCTCCTATTTTTCCACGCACTCTCTCTTCCAGGTATTGGGACCCTCTTGCTGGCCGAGAGCTCCCCGGCAGACGTGCCGTTCCTGACACACTATAATAACCATTTTACTATATGTATGTATCTTATAACATCGTGTTGTACACCTTACAATTTACAATAAAATTAATTTTTCAAAAGGAATTCATAGTTAATGGTGAGTTTTTTTAAAAGAGGAAATTACACATTGTATTTACAATATGATCGGTCCCCCTTATTGTTGATAATACTCCCGTGTGTATAAGTACATGTTATAAATCAAATGTGTTTAAAAGAATATAACCCAAAATACAAAATATCAACACATGCACACACATGCACCGATACACAGTTTCTCAGAGACACTCACACTGGTGGCTTTCTCTTCATTTGAGACAGGGGTGGAACTTCCTGCCAGGAGCTCAGAGAGCCAGGCAGCAATAGATCAAGCAGGAAGGGCTGCTTGTGCCATTCAAGCATCCGGCAAGCCCTGTTTGGTGGGTCAGGCCAGAGGCCCCTCCCTCTCCAAATCCTTACAGAGCCTCCTCCCAGACATTCAGAGATGTAGTTCTGGCTTTGACCAGCAGGTGGCAATTATCACAATATTTCACCTCGGACGCGATGGCAAAGTAACTTTCGCAAAAGAGAGACAAAGACATTATGAAATGTATAGTACTAAATATATTTGAAAAATTCATTAGAGACAAAAAAGTTGAATGTGTTTTATTTTTTGGTAATAACTTCCAAAGCTGAGTATCTCACAATTACTCTTTCATTCAGTACATATGAGTGTGGGGGACACTGCCAACTCCAGTCCATTTGTCCATCCCACTGTTTTCTCTAAATCCCAGACTCTCATTTTCAACTGCCTGCAGGACATATTCATTTGGAGAAAGACTACTACAATTTGTTTCTACATGTGTGGAGTTCAGTGTGTATTTCTCCAATGTTAAACTGAAGAGTAAAGAATAGGCAGGATAACTCATTAAATAATAAAAAGAAATGGCACAAATATCTTTTTCTCTTCCAAATTCCAAAGGAAAGTATATGCTGCAAAAAACTACACCAAAGCCCACAAGTTATATAAATATGTGTACATTGCCTGCTTTGTGTGTATATTTTCAAATAATCCTTAATATATTTATGCCAGTCATTTTACATAACAATCCCCCCATTGATGGAACGAAGAACCCTGGAACTAACATTCCTAATATCAGTTAAAGGAGTGGTATATTCCAGATGCTTTCTTTTTGTTGTTTTTAACTTTTACTTTTGGTTCAGGGGTACATGCGTAGGTTTTTTACACAGGTAAATTGCATGTCACTGTGGTTTGGTGTACAGATTATTTCATCATTCAGGTAATAAGCATAGTACTCTGTATTAGTCCGTTTTCACACTGCTATAAAAAACTTCCCTGAGACTGGGTAATTTACAAAGGAAAAAGGTTTAATTGACTCACAGTTACATGTAGCTGGTCATGGGGGGCTCAGAAAATGTAATAATGGTGGAAGGTGAAGGAGAAACAAGTACCTTCTTCACAAGGTGGCAGGAAAGAGACAATGTGAAGGAGTAACTTTCAAACACTTATAAAACCATCAGATCTTGTAAGAACTCTCCCGCTATCAAGAGAACAGCATGAGGGAAACCACCACCATGATCCAATCCTCTCCCCACCAGGTTCCTCTTTCAACGCCTGGGGATTACAATTCAAGATGAGATTTGGGTGGGGACACAAAGCCAAACCATATCATACCCAATAGGTAGTTTTTTTATCCTCACCCTCTCTACACTCTCCACTCTCAAGTAGGCTGGGGTGTCTGTTGTCCTTTTCTTTATATCCATATGTACTCGATGTATAGCTCCCATTTATAAGTGAGAACCTGTGGTATTTGGTTTTCTGTTCCTGAACTAGTTTGCTAGGATAATGACCTCCAGCTCCAACCATGTTGCTGCAAAGGACATAATGTTATTCTTTACGGTTGTGTAGTATTCCGTGGTGTATATGTACCACATTTTCTTATCCAATCTACCATTAATGAGCATTTAAGTTGATACCATGTCTTTGCTACTTTGAATAGTGCTTTCCTCTTGTGCATATGTCTTTATGGTAAAACGATTTATATTCCTTTGGGTACATACCCAGTAATGGAATTGCTGGGTCAAATGCTAATTCTGTTTTCTTTGAGAAATCTTCAAGATTTCTATGGTGGCTGAATTAATTTACATTTCCACTAGCAGTGTATGAGTTCATTTTTCTCTACAACCTTGCCAGCACATGTTATTTTTTGACTTTTTAGTAATAGCCATTCTGAATGGTGTGAGATGGTATCTCATTGTGGTTTTGATTTGCATTTCTCTAATGATTCATGATGCTGAGTTTTTTTCATATGCTTGTTGGCTGTATGTATGTCTTCTTTGGAAAAGTGTTTGTTCATTTTACTATATGTTCTTTGCCCATTTTTGAATGGGGTTATTTGGGTTTTGCTTGTTGATTTAAGTTCTTTTTAGATTCTGGATATTAGTTCTTTATGAGATGCATAGTTTGCAAATACTTTCTCCTGTTCTGTGAGTTGTCTGTTTACTCTGTTGACAGTTTATTTTGCTGTGCAGAAGTTCTTTAATCAGGTCCCATTTGTCAATTTTAGTTTTGATTGAAATTGCTTTTGGCATCTTCATCATGAAATATTTTCCATGACCTATATCCACAATGGTATTTTCCTAGGCGATCTTCCAGATTTTTTATAGTTTTAGGTTTTACATTGCAGTCTTTAATCCATTTTGAGTTGATTTTTCTATACAGTGTAAGAATGGGGTCCAGTTTCAGTCTTCTGTGTATGGCTAGCCAGTTATCTCAGCACCGTTTATTTAATAGGGCATTCTTCCCCCATTGCTTGTTTTTGTCGATTTTGTTGAAGATCAGATAGTTGTAGGTGTGTGGCATTGTTTCTAGGCTCTCAATTCTGTTCCCTTGGTCTATGTGTCTGTTTTTGTACGAGCACCATGCTGTTTTGGTTACTGTAGCTTTGTTTGAACTTTGGTTACTGTAGCCTAGTTTGAAGACAGGTAATGTGATGTCTCCATCTTTTCCGTTAAGATTGCTTGGCTATTTGGGCTCTTTTATGGTTCTGTATGAATTTTAAAATAGTTTTTTGTAATTCTGTGACGCATGTCATTGGTAGCTTGTTAGGAATAGCATTGAATCTGTAAATCGCTTTGGGCAGTATGGACATTTTAACAATATTGATTCTTCCTATCCATGAGCATGGAATGTTTTTCCATTTTTTTGTGTCATCTCTGAACTCTTTGGGCAGTGTTTTGCAATTTTCATTGTACAGATCTTTCACTTTCCTGGTTAGCTGTATTCCTAGGTATTGTCAGGTCTACATGTGCAAGCCCGGACTCAGAAAGTCTGAAGTCCTGCCTTCCTCAGCTGATTTCCCCCCAACCCCTGCCTGCGTTTCCCATTATCCCTGATCCCCTGGACATTGAGCTTCTAAACCCACTCTGCCATCTTAACTGTTATTATGATAGTGTGAATACTCCTCACCCCACCCTGCCATCTTAACTGTTCTTATGATAGTGTGAATACTCCTCACCTCACCCTGCCATCTTAACTACTCTTACCCCACCTGCCATTGTAACTGAACTTATGGTAATGTATACTCCTTGCCCCTACCCCCACCACTGTAACTGATCTTACTCTTGTAACACCCCTGCCTCCTCCCCAAAAGATATGCCCCAACCTATAAACCAACTCCTGTCCCCACCGCCCTTTGCTAATGCCCTTCGGCCTTAGCCCACCTGCACCCAGGTGAATGAACAGCCATGTAGCTCACATAAAGCCTGTTTGGGGAGTCTCTCCATTCAAAGCACGCGTTTTTAATGGATATTTTGTTCTTTTTTTAGCTATTCTAAATGGGATTATGTTCTCTATTTGGCCCTCAGCTTGGATGTTATTAGTATATAGACATGCTACTGATTTTTCTGCATTGATATTGTATCCTGAAACTTTGCTGAAGTTGTTTATCAGATAAAGGACCTTTTGGGTGGAGACTATGGGGTTTTCCAGGTAAACAAGCATATCACCAGACACTGTCTATAATTTATCTGATATTCTCCTTTTAAAACTCCTGTTTGACAGGATTTTTGCTACTTTGCAATAATCTATTTCTTTCTTTATTGTTTTCCATTTATTTGTATGTATGATAATATACATGCATATATAATGATAAAGATTAATTTGACTATCTATAAAAACAAGGTGCTAATGAATGGGCTGAGAACAAAGCAAAAAGGTCACGGCCAAAATTTATCACATCTTAACAGTTACCAGTGCAGGGAACAACTTGGTGCTACAGGGAAAAGCAAGCTACCACTGCCCCCTTGCCACCCCATCCCACAACCACCCTTGTGCCCAAAACCTCATGATGGAAAATGACTGGGCATAGGGCAAGGCCAATCTGAGAGATTGTGAGCATTCTCAAAAGAACAGGTGGAAAGTGCAGGTGTAGATGGAGCCATGAGGATGATCAAACCAGTTATAGAGATACATTACACACCCGAGTGCAAGGTGCACTTGGCAGTGCTTCGGCAGCACTGTGCTAAAAGGGAACCAAATCAGAATTCTAGTTTATTGTTTAATGTCCAAGTTCATCTTGCCTTTCCATATAGACATTCACATCTTCACTTTAAAATAACACACCATTTTCATGTCTTCTGCAAAATCATTTCTTTTCCCAGAGCATGAAAATGGGTCATCTCAAAAGCATAATAAGGATTTCTTTGTAGTCAGCCATATTTATTTTGAGAATTTAATAGAGAGTATTTAGACTGGGACAGGGGTCTGTTTTGGTCAAACACTCTTTGAATAATTATCAAGGCAACTTAATTTTGTTCTCAATTTGTATGGTTTCACTTTATATTACTCATAAGTAAATGTATTGTCATTCAGTCTTATGTTGATGATTGCGTTTAAATAAAAATGCTTAATTTCAAGGAAAATCATTCAGTGGAAAATTATGTTTTCTTTGTGCTGTCTGTCTACTTTTGACAATGAGATTTTTGCATAGGTGATTTTTTTAGAGTCAAATGACAAATATATTTCTTGCAACAAAAACTGTCTATGTATTAGCAGATAAAACTTCTTAAATAAGGTTACAAGGAGTCCTCAGTCTTTCACATTAATAGGTTTTTAAAAATAGTATTCAAGTCTCAGCAAAGACTAGTTCTTTCTGTATTCTAGACATCCAGTTGACATTTCTGCCTCCACTATGTGAACTTGCAACTGAGATTTGCATGAATAAAAGGTTTTTTATTCCTAGTCTTTTTTCAGCAACATGTTTTATGCCCTTGATTTCCTGATCTATGAAATGCAGATCATTACTCTTTGCCAAAAGGGGTACTGTGGCCATCCAAACAAGAGTCCATATAAACCGAAAATCCGTGTAAACACAAGGCAGTAATATTAGCATGGCAGGCCGAAAACGAGAACTGTTATAATTTTAGAAAGGCTCTTGGGAACTGATCATAGTGTCCTCATTTTTCTTATGAATATTATATTCATCCTTGATAGTTCCAACTTTTGGGTAAACATTTTAATTAACCTCCATAATAACCCTGGCAATAACAAAACTCTTCTCAACTCCTTATGTCTGGACAAAGCACATAATGTAAGCTTCTTTGTGTGTCTGCTCCTAATTGTATTGCCTTTCTTTTTCTAATTCTTTAATTGGACTTTTTTGTTTATATAAAGTTAATTGTACAATATTATTCATGTCTGTCTTTAATCTTTTGAATTTAGCTTACCTGGTTTTAGATGTCATATTCCTTCAATTAATATTAATTTACAACAGAGCATAAAAATTGATGATTTGGGGAATACAATTTTATCCACGTAACATTTCATTTTTAAACAATTGCCAACATCTAAAAGTTGGAAGATTTCATATACAAATAAAGCTCCTTGGCTTATCTTGAAAAATGAGAAAGTTTTGCCACACAAGGCCTACATTCCTCCATGCCCTTAAGGAAACAACTGGCTGGAGCTGAGTAACAGCTTCCTTATCCCCCAGTCACCGTGGGTCCTGTCACTTCCTATCCTCACACATACACAGAATGTTAGTTTTTACTGTACTATTATTGTTGTTGCTTTTATTACAGTAAAAAGTAAATATTTCTTGTTAAAAGAGTAGATTTTAAGCTTTCTAGCTACAAATAAATGATAAGTAGGTGAGGTGATGGATATGTTAATTCACTTGATTTAATCATTCCACAATCTGTGTGCATATATATATATCAAAGCATCACGTTGTACCTCATAAAGAATACAATTACTACTTCTCTATTAAAAATAAAATTATGTCTATTGTTTTAGAGACAGGCTCTCACTATGTTGCCCAGGGTAGTCTCAAACTCCTGAGCTCAAGGAATTCTCCCAACTCAGCCTCCTGAAGTACGATGAGACTATAGGCACGTGCCATCATGCTTGGCTAAAAAGTAGAAATTGTGAAAAGTACGTGAAGAAAAGACTAAGAATACTGTTCATTTCAGTAAAACTGGACAGAGGGTATTAACTTGTGGTAGCAAAAGTTCTTGTTATTTTTATATACCCCTCCTTATATTATCTGCATTATCAACTTGACCCCATAGGCCTTTGAGTTTGTCTTTCCCCGGAACTAAAAGTTTTATATGTCACATCACTTATGTGCCACATAGCCTTTCTGAGGTGAATATGATAAATATGCACACTTTTCCATTTATAAACAAATAAAGGAAATTCATATTTGAATAAACTTTTAAATACCACATTAGAAAAATGTTTGATAGGATATAATGAACTTTGTTTTGCCATATTTAGTGTTGTCCTATTTTCTTATGTGACCTCCAGCTGGCAGGTCACAATGGGGTATTCAAAGATAATACATCTTGGATAAATTCAGTTCTGTGCCAAGTTGTCTCTTGGCCATGATATTTTCAACTGACCCAATGAGTGATGTGGGGACAGCATTTCAATTGAACCAGCTCACATTAGACATAGATATTTGTCTGAATAGTCTTTGCCTGTTTTCAGAGTGGTATGCTTTATGCCTTTGTAAGAATTGTATCACAAATAGTCAACATAACTCTAAGTGCCTAAAAGCCTAGAGAATGAATTTAACGGATTTGGATTTCCGGTAACAGAAGCAACTCCTGCTGCCTTCTGTATTTGTAATATTTATTTGTAACCACAGAAAACCATTAACTGGTAAATACCCACTCTTCAAGGTTCAAGGGTTTTATTTGTCCATATTCCCTGATGGTTCTTTCTCCTATGCAGCCATTTGGTAATACCAAAAATAAATTTGTTTATTTATTTGTCTATTTGTTTTTATTGATTTTGCACAGATATTATCAGCTTTGTTTAAAAATGAACACATAGCCTGAAATTCCACTCTCGGTATATGCGCAAGAGAATTTAAAACAGGTGTTCAAGCAAAAACTTTTACATAAATGTTTACAGCAACATTATTAATAGTAGCCAAAAGATGGAAACAATCCAATGACATCAATTGATAAATGTGCATGTGAAATGTGGTACATCTATACAACAGAATATTATTCAGCCATAAAAAAGTAGTGGCCCATGCTACAACATGGATGAACCTTAAAAACATTATGCTAACTGAAATAAGTCAGATGCAAAAGGTCACATACTGTATAATTCCATTAGTATGACACGTCCAGAACAAGCATAGACATAGAGACAGAAAGGAGATTAGCTATCATTTAAGGTTTATTAACACTTACCAATAAATGAAGTTAAAATTTAGAAATATTTTCTTTCCTTATACATATACACATGTATATACACAAACACACACATACACAAAACGTATATGTTGATTTATAATTTATATAACTGAATTAATACCATAATATAAATAGAGGAAAAGGAAAATACAAAATAATTACTTGTTTTTGGCAAAACATTTATATTAATTTTATAATCAGCGAAATTAAAATCATAATTTTGAAAACACAGGATAAGCCTGTATGTGAAGCAAACCAAAAAAAATCACGTTAGAAATATGTTCTATTACTTGGAAAACATGCTGTTATATGAAAAAGGTATGTTGAAAGAGATGTTATGATAAGATTACATTTTCCTTTGAAAATATATTTCTGTATATTTATTATATGTTCATACCTCACACATGCATATATGTGTATACACACACAAGCAAAGTTATTTCAGCTGAGAGTGTAGCTAAAGGGAGCATATTATGGTTTAAGACACCGTATGCTATGGAGGAAAATCAATTCCAATAATTTGTTGTGAGAGCTCACATGTTCTGGTAAGACATGATTTATTAAGTAATATTTCACTTTTCTAAATATATAGACCTACATATTAAACCTTTTTTGCCTATGGTAACTAAAGAATTCATTCCTAATTGTATTCTCTATGTCGATTGAAGTAGATAGCCCTCACTTTCGCAACTAAATTGCATTCACCCCCTTCAGGCAAGAAAGTCAATGGCTCTTTCTTTTCATAATTAAAGGCAGAGTACATGTTTTACTTCCAGTAATGGCAAAGTAAGTCACATTGAACTAAACCTCCCATAGCTAACAATTATAAAGTCTGGGAAAAATAAAATAAAATAAGTATCTGAAAGCACTTGAGGACAATAGAACTTATTCCTTCTATCTAACTGTATGTTTGTACCCATTACCCATCTCTCTTTATTTCCCAACCCTCTCCAGCCTTGGCTAACTACGATTCTACTGTCTCTCTCCATGAAGTCAAATGTTATAACTCCTACAAATACGTGAGAACGTGTGGTATTTGTCTTTCTGTGCCTGACTTACTTCATTTAATATAATGACTTCCAGTTCCATCCATGTTGATAAAAATGACAGGATTTCATTATTTTGTATGGCTGAATGGTATTCCATTGTGTATATACACCACATTTTCTTTATCCATCCATCTGTTGATGGGCACTTAAGTTGATTCCCTATCTTGGCTATTGTGAATAGTATTGCAATAAACATGGGGGTGCAGGTATCCCTTTGTTATACCAATTTCCTTTTCCTTTGAATGAATGCCCGGTAGTGTGATTGCTGGATCATATGGCAGTTGTATGTTTTGTTTTTTGAGAAACCTCCATACTGTTTTGATAGCACAGTAAGCTGACTATAGTTAACAATTTATTTTATATTTCAAAATAGCTAGAAGATTTGAAATATTCCAAACACAAAGAAATTATAAATTTTCAAAGGAAATGGATATTTTAAATATCCTAATTAGATGATTATACATTATATGTATGTACCAAAATATTATATGTACCCCATATATGTGTATAATCATTATGTGTCAATAAAACTTTTTAAAAAAAATTTTTCTCTGTAGTACCTATTTGTCTCCTTAGAATATTTATGAGAGCATCACGGTACACATTTTCATATCACGGTATTTTTAGAGTACTGTATCATGTATACATTTTTGTACCTTAATAATGACATTTCTGCATTCTTGTTGCTTCACACTAACATTTAATAGTGTTTATTTTCTGTATCTGTGTCACAGAAAAATTAACATTTATTGTTCATTATTTTAAAGCACTTGAGAAAAATTGAAAGCAAGTAGAGATTGGAGAGAAGTTGACATTTGGAAGAGAAAATGTTTCTGGATGCCTGCTTTTATGGCTTTTTGCCTGGTTACATGTGGAGTGGCTGAAACTCAGATAAATCTGTAGTCCCTCACTGGGGACCTAACACTTTCTGTCCAGAAACCTGTTTGTCTCCTCTGCCATTCATCCTGCCCAGGTCGTAGGTGCCAAGGGGCACCTGCAGGCCAGCATGGAGCTGCCCTCAGCCACCCCTTGGATTCCCTCCTATGCTCGTTGGTATCCAAAGTCTGGGCTACCAGTCCGGTGGACCAGAGTGAAACTTGTGGTGCCCTTTCTGGGGACTGGCAGCCCAGACTTGGGCTGGGATAAGGCTGCCAGTCCTTTGGACTTGAGTGGGAACTTGTGGTGCCCTTTCTGGGCGTGCCTGTGGCCACCCATGGACAAATTGGCATGCACTTCCTCCCCTCTGAGACCCATAAAAAAAGTCCCTGGCACCATCAGAGCTGAGCAGACCTTGGGACAACCAGTTGCAGAGAGGAACAGCCCACTCAGG
>JAZHEH010002507.1:18902500-19084150 GCA_036589455.1 Ateles fusciceps | reverse complement strand
TGTGCATCTCTGGTTAGTTTGGTATTGCTACATTTTTGGCCGGGCGTGGTGGCTCACGCCTGTAATCCAAGCACTTTGGGAGGCCAAGGTGGGCGGATCACCTGAGGTAGGGAATTCTAGACCAGCCTGACCAACATGGTGAAACCCCATCTTAAAAAACAAAAACAAAAACAAAAAAAAAAACTACATTTTATAACAATTTGAAGCCAGAAGCAGATACGAGAATCTAGTTGTTTTCTCTTAAGCCAAACATGAAAAAGATTTTATAAAAATATAAAACAGTGCTTCTATTCTCATTAAAATTTTTTGGAGTTTGAGGCTGGGTGCAATGGCTTATGCCTATAATCCCAGCACTTTGGGAGGTTGAGGTCAGGAGTTCAAGACCAGCCTGGCCAACATGGCGAAACCCTGTGTTTACTAAAAATACAAAAATTAGCCAGGTGTGGTGGCATGTGCCTATAATCCCAGCAACTTGGGAGGCTCAAGCAGGAGAATCGCTTGAACCTGGGAAGCGGAGGTGAGCCAAGATCACACCACTGCACTCCAGCTTAGGCAACAGAGTGAGATCTGTCTCAAAAAAAATTTTTGTGTGTGTGTGTTTGAAAATGTAGTTCTTTTTCATAAATATGTTATTTATGTTAACATATAGTGGGCTTATATTATTTCTAAATAAATAACATATATATTTAAATATCCCAGCTTTAATTTTAATGTAATAAATCTCAATACATATATTCCATATTAACAATAGCTCTTTAGGGTCCTCAAATTTCAAGAGTTATTTAAAGGGGTCCCGAGTCCAAAAATTCTGAGAACTACTAGATTTGAATAAGGGGGACAGATGAGTTTTGGAAGTTTGAAGAGACAAGAAAAGATGTGTGATAATCCTGATTGTTTAGCAGAGTGAGGAAGTGACTGTCCCAGGCAATGCATAGGATCGATGTGGTAGTGTTGTTTTCTTCAGCTACATTCAAGTGCCTAAGAGCAGGCTTGGAACAGGTGAATACTTGATTTTGACGCATTGGCTTTGCCAGGCTGGTGAAAAAAGAAAGAGTACAGTAAGGGGATTTGTGCACCCAAGGGTGTGATTATGGGGATCTTTGGTGGAATCTACTCTTGGTGATTAGATTAGAATGAATGATTAGATTAGTCTAATCTCAACTGGGTGATTCTATAGAAGGCATGAAGGAATGGAAGGCACAAAGGACATGAGGCATAGTGGAAACCGTGATATATAATGAATGGTAGGCTCTGATTAAGTGGCAGAATGTTGGAGTTGGGGCTGTAGGTGGAGTAAGCTGGAAGGACAGAAGCTAGAGGTCCAGAGTGGATGCTTACATCGTGGAGGGGGTGCAGCTATGTTCATGGATCCAACACATGACAATGGGAGTTGGTGGCTGAGCTGTCATGGAGGACAAGGTCACAAGAGGAGAGAGAGAGACCAAGAAACTTGGGAGAATCATCTCCACTCAGGGCTGATATCACCTGGTATCAGTCTGTCCATTTCAGTTGTTAAAATGTTAAAATTCTTCCATATCAGTTGGTTAATGGCCACTGCTTAAGACCCATGAGTGCTCCTCCATTGCCTTAGCTACCCCAGCTCCTGTCGCTGGACCCAGGACCTCCCTAATATCTGACCCAGCAATTAAATGGTGATATCATGCCCAGCAGGAGGCCCTCCAGAGGACTGACGTTGCTTCTGATTGGTCACTGCCTGTGCTTTACTTGAACATCACCACTATTTCCATGAATATTGAAATCACCAAGAATTGAGACTGACACAGTGTTGGAGAGAGAGACAATGAACATAGGCTAAAACCCTCAAGGAGCAAAAACCCAGAGCTCTGAGGAAGGAAGTACCATTGTCTGAGGCTAGGAACTTCAGAGCTGTGGATTTTCAGGGAAGGAGAACAAAGGTCTGGAACTCTTAGTGGGGAAGAAGCAGACACCTAGCCCACTTCTGAGTCCAGTGGTAAGAGGATGTAGGAGAGAAAGCAACTATGGGTTGTGAGGGCTACAGAAGAAGCAAGATTCTCAGAGGATAGCCACGTTCAAGAAGGTAAAAGGAACTTCCAGAGAAGAGACTGAGGGTGGAGAGCAGTGCAGTGACCAAACAACCACTGTGTAATATCCCTCACTATTCTGAAATGGAGTTCATAGATAATTTACCCCTGCATAGACACATGATTTTGTAAAGTGAATCTAACACCCAAGTGTCATATAAAGAAGAAATAAAAGGAGAGTTTTTTAAAAATTAAATAATGTGTATTTCAATATGGAAAAGCTTGGAAATGCCCTAATCAGTGTTAGGATAAAGTGGTGATATTCTTACATTTGTATGCAGAATCGCCATGGTTGATGGACACCCACAAATGCAGACAGATACGGTTGTATTGCATTGATAACTCAAATACTATGAGTTACTTTGCCTTGGGTGATGTGACGTTTTCCAAAATAGTAAATAACTCCTGGTAAAGTTTCAAATATAATAAAGTACAATCTTCTCTTGATTTACATAGTAATTGCATTCTTGGAAAATTCAGCATATATTAAAATCATGCAAAAAATGTCTTAGTTTATATGGAAACAGAGTCAGATTCTAGCTTCAAATAACTATAATTGAGTTTCTCACCCACACGAATGTCTAGCAAACATTTGAAAATCATATGATTTATGGAACAATTATTCATATACAGGCCTGTCTCACGATCGCAGAACATCTAGCATCCTGGGTTCCCACCCATTTAATGACAGTTATGCTTTGCACTCACCCTATTTAAAATATTCCCACAAATTTCCAGCGCTTTCCCTAAGGATCAGCACCAGACCTGCTGACTCCCCGATGCAGGAGAATGAACAAATGCATGGTCCCAGGGGTGCATTGTGTATCTGGCAGTTGAGAAAGGGTGGGTGTGGGCAGTGGGTGTTGGAGTCAAGGCTCCCCGCAGAGAACTGCCAATCTGTGATGCCCAATCTCTGTTCCAGAGAGCCTGCCAGTCTAGTGAGCCAATAACAAAGGAGTCGTTTAAGGGCATCGAAATGGATAGCTTTGCCATTTTGTGCTGTTATAACAGAATACCACAGACCAAGCAATTTATAAACAATTGAAGTTTATTTGGCTCACAGTTCTAGAGGCTGGGAAGTCCAAGATCAAGGGGCTGGATCTGCATCTGGTAGCCTTCTTGCTGTGTTATAACATGGTAGAAGGCATCACATAGTGAAAGGTGTCACATGGCAAGAGAGCACATGCATGCATGAGGGAACAAGAGATTGAACTCACAGTCCTTTTATAATCAGTGCTTAATCCGTTCACAAAGTTGGAGCCCTTGTGACCTAAACACCTCCAATTAGACCTCTCAACACTGTTGCATTCGGGATTCAGTTTCCAACACATGCTTTTTGGGGGGGGGACACATTCAAATCATAGCAGTTATATAAACCTCAGTTTTTTATTTATTTTAATAATGCAAGATATTCCAGGAAGACCCATGATAGCAACACTTTTAACAGGACCACCCAGTCAAGCCCTTCTGGATTTTATAAGCATTCCCTTGTCAATTCAGGTTTTCAAATATCAGACAGAAGCTTTTCTACGTGAAAAGGAATACTTACAGTTGCTTGGTTTTTACTGATATTCAATACAATAAAGTTGTAAGTTTAAACTATACCCTTTTCAGAAGCCTTAAAGCTCAATGTACCAATCTAGTTAATTTATTCACAAATCTAGTCATTTTGTATAAAAATAACATCACTTTCATTTGTCCTTTAACTAATGTTCAGTTAAGTTTAACAAATAATATTTTCTTAAATAATTAACCTAATTTAACCATCATGGCTAATTAATCTCTTCAAATGTTAGGCCAGGTGTAGTGGCTCCTGCCTGTAATCCAAGCACTTGAGGAGGCTGAGGCGGGTGAATCACTTGAGGTCAGGTATTCGAGACCAACCTGGCCAACATGGTGAAATGCCATCTCTACTAAAAAAAAAAATTAGCTGGACGTGGTGGTGTGCACCTGTAATCCCAGGTACTTGGGAGGCTGAGGCACAAGAATTGCTTGAACCTGGGAGGCAGAGGTTGCAGTGAGCCAAGACTGCACCACTGCACTGCAGCCTGGATGAAAGAGCGAAACTCTGTCTAAAAAACAAAAAAACAAAAACTAAACTAACTAACTAAATATTAAACTATAATCCCAAATTTAATATACAGTTGACCCTTGAACAACCCAGGTTTGAACAGCAGGGATCTCCTTAAAAATATGATTTTTTTTCAATAAAAGTTACACCAAGTATGCCTACCTCTCCTACCACCCCTTCTACCATTCCCTGCTTTTCCCACCTCTGCTATCCCTAAGACAGCAAGACCGACCCCTCCTCTTCCTCCTCCTCAGCCTCCTCAAGACAAGAAGGATGAAGCCCTTTATGATGACTCACTTCCACTTAATGAATAGTAAATATACTTTCTCTTTCTTAGGATTTTCTTAATAACATTTTCTTTTCTCTAGCTTTACTGTAAGAATATGGTATATAATATATGTAATGTATAAAATACGTGTCAATTGACTGTTAGCGGGATGTGGTGCGTGCCTTAATCCCAGGTACTTGGGAGGCTGAAGCATGAGAATTGCTTGAACCTGGGAGGCGGTTCAAGCAAGTTCAGTAAGGCTTCTGGTCAACAGTTGGCTATTGGTACTTAAGTTTTCGGAGATTCAAAAGTAATACACAAATTTTTCACTGTGTGGGGGAGTCCCTAACCCCCATACTGTTCAAGGGTCAACTATATTTGATTCTCTCAAGCATGTCAAATACCCTAGAAGGCTGATTTACTCATAAGACAAACAAAGCACTCTTTAGCATGAAAACTCTAGTTACAAATATAATATTCCCATAGACTTAAGAACATTTCAGTCTTTTAGACAGTTAAATACTGTTTGTAAATTAAACAAACTTTCATGCATGTTTTAAAATAAAATGATGTTTAATCATAATTAAACATTTCAGATTAAAATCATACAGTTAATATGTTAGATTTTCTTAAATGTTTCAAACACCTGAAAAAACCATTATATGCTGTTTTTCTTAAGGAATTTCAAATTTATTCCTCAACATCCCATGAAGACTTAATCCCATGGAAGTGGGCATGTCGGCATTCAGTCATTTGCCTTCATTTCACAGTCAGTAAGTAACAGGGTCTGATTTCTAAAGCAAATGGATTTCATTTGCTTTATCATCTCTGTAGTTTATCATTAACTTTCCTGAGTTGCAAAGTCATTTCCCAAACTGCATGAAGCAGATGTACCATCTCAGGCCAACTGATGGTCTTGGCCTGCAACTTAGTTACAGGATCACGTTGGAAGTCCTAGGTACTGGCCTGCAACTGTGAAAGTACTTCTACGCTGATGGTACACAAGACTGAGTTTCACCTCTCTAACTCAGTCTTAAGATCATGGGAATTTAAGTTCCCAACTTTTGTTATGACATGGATTCTGAGTCACAAGAAGAAGTTATTCCCCTTAGTCACATTTTTTTCTTAATTTTATTTTTATTTTGAGATGGGGCCTTGCGTGGTTATCCAGGTTGGAGTGCAGTGGTGTGATCACAGCCACTGCAGCCTCCACCTCCTGGACTTAAATGATCCTCCCATCTCAGCCTCCTGAGTATCTGGAACTATAGGTGTGCATTACCCTGTCCAGCTCATTGTTTTTATTTTTTTGTAGAGACAGAGTCTTGCTATGTTGCCCAGGCCGTTCTTGATCTCCTGGCCTCAAGCGATCCTCAGCCTCTCAAAGTGCTGGGCTTAGTCAAATTCTTAAAACTTTACCGTAACTTATTTTACAACTCTATTGCCTGATAAGATTCCACACTCTTCATGTATTTTAATCCCTTGCCTCTCACTGATTAATTTGTGTAATCATTTTATTGCCTCTCACTGATTAATTTGTATAATCATTTTATTAGCATCCCTCCTTTGTGTCCTGCCTGAATCCTACACAGTCTAGCATAGCTCCTGAAACAACGGTTTCAATGTATTCATTCAACCAAAATATATTAAGAAGTACCTTCACTTTTCCGCAGTACCCACAGAGGGGTCCATATGGGGTTGTTCTGGATTCCTGTGGTAACTTAAAGGGAAACTTCCACAATGTCAGGAGCTCTTGATGTCCTGCAAATGAAGGAGGAAGATGTCCTTCAGTTCCTTACAGCAGGAACCCACTTAGGTGGCACCAATCTTGACTTCCAGATGGAATAGTACGTCTACAAAGGAAAAGTGATGGCATCTACATCATAAATCTGAAGAGGACCTGGGAGAAGCTTCTGCTGGCAGCTGGTGGCATTGTTGCCATCGAAAACCCTGCTGATGTCAGTGTTATATCCTCCAGGAATACTGGCCAGAGGGCCGTGCTGAAGTTTGCTGCTGCCACTGGAGCCACTCCAATTGCTGCCGCTTCACTCCTGGAAACTTCACTAACCAGATCCAGGCAGCCTTCCGGGAGCCACAGCTTCTTGTGGTTACTCACCCCAGGGCTGACCATCAGCCTCTCACAGAGGCATGTTAACTTACCTCCCATTGCTCTGTGTAATACAGATTCTCCTCTGCGCTATGTGGACATTGCCATCCCATGCAACAACAAGGGAGCTCACTCAGTGGGGTTGATGTGGTGGATACTGGCTCAGGAAGTTCTGCACATGCGTGGCACCGTTTCTCGTGAACACCCGTGGGAGGTCATGCCTGATCTCTACTTCTACAGAGATCCTGAAGAGATTGAAAAGGAGGAGCAGGCTGCTGCTGAAAAGGTCATGACCAAGGAGGAAATTCAGGGTGAATGAACTGCCCCAGCTCCTGAGTTCACCGCTACTCAGCCTGAGGTTACAGACTGGTCTGAGGCATGCAGGTGCCCTCTGTGCCTATTTAGCAGTTCCCTGCTGGAGACTGGAGAGCTCAGCCTGCCACGGAAGACTGGTCTGCAGCTTCCCCTGCTCAGGCCACTGAATGGGTAGGAGCAACCACTGAATGGTCTTAAGCTGTTCTTGCATGGGCTCTTAAGCAACATGGAAATAAGGTTGATGGAAAATAAATATCCGTTTCTAAAAAAAAAAAGAAGAAGTACCTTCTATGTGCCAGGCACTATTCTATTCTAGGCCTTGGAAATACAATAGAAAACAAAACAGAAACAAAAAATTCCTGCCCTCATAGAGCTTCCTTTCTAGTGGGTCCCCTTCCCTTCTCAACATCTTGAGCTACCACTTTGAGTCAGGGACTATATTATGGGAAACGCTGGCTGGCTCAGGGCCCAGCATGTAGCAGTGGTAGCTAATGTTTTCGAGGGGCTCACCGTAAGCCCACGGTAATTCTAAAGTCTTTGCATGTGTCTCTCATGTAATCCCTGCGACAGCCCAATGCTGGGAAGAGGTATTTTTGTAGATGAGGAAGCGGGTACCTTATCAGTCATTTGCCTTCATTTCACAGTCCGTAAGTAGCAGGGTCTGGATTCTAAACCGGTTTCTTTGGCTCATATTTAACTGCTGTGCCACATCGCCTTTCAGAGTAGTGTGAAATAAATGTTTGCCAAAAAAAGAAGAAAAAAAAATCCATGGGAAGTTCACACGGTCCTAACCAGCTGGTTACCTTGGTGTGTGCTGACAAACCATCCGTGTGTCTTCTTCCCCCGCCTCCCCCTCACCACGGCAGGTCTTCTGCGCTGGCTGGCTGGATGTTTGCTGCTGTTTTATCTATGTAATATCCTTAATCTAAACCAACTGTATGCCAGGTGTTCGGAGTCAGATTCTGTCAGGAAACTCTTGCCTTATATTTGCTAACGGAAAAACGGGATTAGATTAATCCATAAGGGAAAAACAGTGAAGTGTCTATTGTTCATCTCCTCCTACCCCTTCCGTGGCTGACCACATGCAGACCAGAGGAAAGAGATGCCCTGTGGGAAAGCCATGGGGCCTGAATGTTTGCACATCAGCCAGGGCTCGGAGAAATACACAGATACTACTTGACTTGAATTCTTAGCTCCTGAAGGACATGACCAACGTCACTCAATTAAATTCCTAATAAAGCCAAGTTAAGGAATCCTGGCTCCCAAAGCCCACATCTGTGCTGTCCTGCAAGAGTGACAAACAGGACACTCAGTGGACAAACAGGAAGAGTCCTGCTGGTCTGCAGGGCAATAACAATGATTTTTAGCAGCCCTCGGCCACCAGGTGTGACAGCTGCGCTCCCTTTGCTTTGGCAAAATCTCCAACTGGCTGTGGCACCTGGGGGACACTGTCTCTTTAAACTGTACAATAAGTTGATGAGATCAGTAATTTACAGGTGAGAAGACTTGAGGCTCAAAGCAGGGACTCTCCTTCATCATACCACGCTCACATTTCTGTGGAAGCACTCGTTATCCTATATTGCAATAATTTTGTTCCAAAGGAGCTTTGTCTGTGACATGGTTCTATGACTTAGAAACCTCAGTGAGTGAGCGTTGGTGAACCTGCCATTGTGGAGCTGGGCATGGTTTTCAGTCTTCTGTGAGATGGAGGTTGACTTCACCTTTGAAGCAGAGTGTTCCTTTGCTTTGGCAGAATCTCCAGGGTGTACCCTCTAGACGTAAGGCACCAGGATATAAGCCAGGTGTCCCTCCCTGGATCTCAGGGAGAATAGCAAACACACTATTCATAGATGCTTCGGACTGGGAAGCAAACGCCCCCACTTGGTGATAGACAGTGTTGTGTGTCATTGCCACAGAACTATATCCCAGCTCTTGCTTTATTGGGAAAAGGATAGGAACAGCTGCTTCTTGGCTATGTTCTAACGGAGCTGTCACTGCCACTGATGTGCTGCCTGCTCTTGATGGGCCTGGACCAGCTCCCACTGTTACAGAAGGTGGCCAGCAGAGGACAGAAGCCAGGCTGGCAGATTCCTGGCTCTGGGACATGTGATGGAAAATTCCAGGTGCACTTCAGTTACCTAGGGCCAATCATACCTGCAGCTGGAGAGCGTCAGCCCTGATAGCGAGGCTTCAGCATAGAGCAAGAAGAGTCCCTCACGTGGAGCCCAGTGCTACACGATCATCTAGCCAGCGGCGCCTCAGGGGCACCAGGTGACAGCAATGGCGATTTCATGAGACGTGGTCAGCAGTGGCCACAGAAGTTCTCCCTCTCCAGCCTGTTTCCTGAGCAGACGGCAAAACAGGACCTGCCTGCCACCTGACAATGGCATAGGGTGGCCCCAGTGCAGAGATATACCCTTGTAGGAACCCCTGAGATTGCTTAGATGGGAGTGTGAATGTCGTGAGACTCTGTAGTTATTAATTCTTTTTTTTTTTTTTTTTTAAATACAGGGTCTCTCTGTCGCTCGGGCTGGAGTGCAGTGGCTCGATCTCTATTCCCTGCAATCGCTGCCTCCTGGGTTCAAGTGATTCTCGTTTCTCAGCCTCCAGAGCAGCTGAGATTACAAGTGCCCGCCACCATGCCCAGCTAAGTTTTGTATTTTTAGTAGAGACAGGGTTTTGCCATGTTGGCCAGTCTGGTCTCAAATTCCTTGCCTCAAGTGATCACTTTGGGAGGCCAAGGCAGGAATTACTAATTTGTAATCCCAATACTCTAATTACTAATTTGTAATCCCAATATTGAGATTACAAATTAGTAATTCCTGCTTTGGCCTCCCAAAATGCAGGAATTACAAACATGAGCAACTGCGCCCAGTCTTAAATATTTTTAAATAAAGAATTTAAATTTACTCTTTTTTATATTAAAAAAGCTTCATCAAGTACTTTGTTTATTATTATTATTAATTTGAGATGTAGTCTCACTCTGTCTCCCAGGCTGGAGTGCAGTGGCACGATCTCAGCTCACTGCAACCTTCAGCTCCTGGGCTCAAGTGATCCTCCTGCCTCAGCCTCCCAAGTAGCTGAGACTACAGGTGGGTGCCACCACACCTGGCTCATTTTTGTATTTTTAGTAGAGACAGGGTTTCATTATGTTGTCCAGGATGGTCTCAGACTCTTGGCTTCAAATGATCCGACCTTGGCCTCCCAAAGTGCTGGGATTACAGGCATGAGCCACTGTGCCTGGTCTATTATTATTGTTTTTTGAGACAGAGTCTTATTCTGTTGCCCGGGCTGCAGTGCATACCTCAGAGGGAACATACCTCACTGTAGCTGAAATCTCCTGGGCTCCAATGGTCCTCTTGCTTCAGCCTCCCTCCTCAGCCTCTCAAGTAGCTGGGACTACAGGCACGTGCCACAACACCCAGCTATTTTTTTAAAAAATTGTTTGTAGAGACAGGGTCTCACTATGTTGCCCAGGCTGATCTGCAACTCCTGAGCTCAAATGATCCTCCCACGCCAGCCTCTTAAGGTATTGGGATTACAAATGTGAGCCACCATGCAAAACCGTGAGGTTCTCTATTTTTGATCATCATTAAACAACAACAACCAAAAATGCAACAGCAAAAAAGTCAGTGACCTTTTCATGTTTTCCTAATATTGCTTGAAAATTAAACTATAATTCTGTTTTTTCTCATTCACCAGTTTAGTCTCAATGCTCTAAAATGAGTTTGATAAGGCGATAAGGACAAGTAAATGGCGGAAGTTTTTAAACCATTGTGACCCTGACATCAAAAAATACTGTGACTGCTGTTTATCCTCTGGCGCTGGTGAATGTAAACATAGAGGATATGCAGGCATGTCACCACCTGTACAAGGTAGGACTAGATTTGGGTGCATGTGACAGAAAATCCAAAAATATCAGTGGCTTAGGCAATAGCGATTGTTGCAGTAATGGCCTCCAATAAATCACTCCTTGCAGTAACTATGCCTGTGGGTGACTTGCTTAGATCAAGGGAATATTAACATATGTGACACAAGCAGAGGCTTGCAAAGCACTTGCATACTGGGGCTTCTCTTGGTTTTTGCCTTTTATGTTTTGGAAGCCTAAGACTGCCATGTGAATAAGCTTAGGTTAAGCCTATTGGAGGGTGAGACCAGACAGAGCAAAGGTGCCCCATCCCAGCTGAGGCACCACCCCCCGACCAACCATCTTGCCAACCACCAAACACACAGAGCCAGCCTAGGCCATTCAGCTCCAGCCAATCCTCCAGTACCCAGCTGACCCATAGTGTCTGGAACTAAATAAGATGGCTGTTGTTTTAGCATATTAGCTTTTTTTTTTTTCAAGACAGAGTTCTCACTTTGTCACCCAGGCTGGAGTGCAGTGGTGCAATCTTGGCTCACTACAACCTCTGCCTCCCGGGTTCAAGCAATTCTCCTGCCTCAGCCTCCCAAGTAGCTGGGATCACAGGCGCCTACCACCACGCCTGACTAACTTTTGTATTTTTAGTAGAGACGGGGTTTCACCATCTTGACCAGGCTGGTCTCGAACTCCTGACCTCAAGCTATCTGCCCGCCTCAGCCTCCCAAGGTGTTAGGATTACAGACATGAGCCACCATGCCCAGCCAGGCCATTAGCTTTGAAGTAGTTTGTTATTCAGCAAAAACTAACAGGTACATATAATATAGAAACTTGTTTTCTTTCTCTTCTAAATGAGAACTATGATGCCTAGGGATGATATAGCACCCCACTTTGTTCAGAATGAAGGCTTATTCCATCTTGCTATTCTTCCATCCTCAGTCCATGGCTTATACTTCCTGATCCAAGGTGGTTGCCCAAGCTCCAGCCATTGCAGTTTGACTTCTAGACAGTAGAAAGTGAGATAAAGGGGGAGGTAATGAAAGAAGGGTGTCGCCCCTGGTCTTTGCAAACACTCCCTGAGAAGTTTCACATACCACTTACGCTCATGGGTCATTTTCCAGAACCTAGTCACACAGCCATAGCCAGTTACAAGAGAGACTAGAAAACGTAGTCTTGCACCTGGAAGTCATGAACCCAGCTAAAAATCTGTGTTTTGTTTGTTTGGTTTGTTTTGTTTTGTTTTTTACTAAATAAGAAGGGAAATTACTTTTGGGAAATGAGCAGCATCTCTGTAACTTCTCTCAGCCGTGAACTGCTGCAGCATAAAGTCTTACTCATCTTTGAATCTCCAGTACTTAATAGGCACTCAGTAATTCAGAAATGTCTTGGAATCCAGTTGAGTGACTAAAGGATTGTCTATTCCTCAGACCATTTCAGGGGCACTTCCAAGTTTAGGAATTGCACTCCACTTCAAGCAGATGGTCCGCACTGCCTGCTATGAGTGACCAGATAGAAATCTTCTAGAGAGGCTTTGACTGCCCGAAGAGGACCACTGGCTTCAAAGTCTGCAATCCTGTCTCTGTCATTTATTTTCTGCATAATGCTGAGCAAAGTTCTTAACTTTAAATATCCTTATCTTTAAAGTATAACAATTTCTACCTTAATCAGAAGTTATTGCCATTAGTACAGGGTTTTTATTTGGGGTGATAACAAAGTTTTGGGAATAGCTCGTGGTGATGCCGGCACAACGCTGTGAATGTAACTACTGCCACTAAAATGTACACTTACAAATAGTTTAGAAAATTTTCTGGCTGGGTGCAGCAGTTCACAATTGTAATCCCAGCACCTTGGGAGGCTAAGGAGGGAGGATTGCTCAAGTCTGAGAGTTCAAGGTCACAGTGATCTATGGTCACATCACTGCACTCCAGCCTGGGTAACAGAGCAAGACTCTGTCTCAAAAAAAGAAAGAAAAAAATTTTGTAATGTGCAAGTTTGCTATATTTCTTTTTTTTTTTTCTTTTTTTTTTTTTTTGAGATGGAGTTTCCCTCTTGTTGCCCAGGCTGGAGTGCAATGGCGTAATCTCAGCTCACCACAACCTCTGCCTCCCGTGTTCAAGTGATTCTCCTGCCTCAGCCTCCCAAGTAGCTGGGATTACAGGCATGTGCCACCACACCTGGCTAGTTTTGTATTTTTTTAGTAGAGATGGGGTTTCTCCATGTTGGTCACGCTAGTCTCGAACTCCCAACCTCAGGTGATCTGCCCACCTCAGCCTCCCAAAGAGCTGGGATTACAGGCATGAGGCACTGCACCCAGCCAAGTCTGCCATATTTCTATGTGTGCCTCATGTGAGTTTATGGAAGAACATGACAAGAGAAACCATAAAAAGGGCAAAAGGAAAAAGCCAACACAAAAGGGTGGTCTGGGATGGGCCAAATGGATAAATGACAGTGGTTGGAATATAATAATGATATTTTCCTGGAAAGCTTTGACCTGTGACCAGAATTCTTTGTGCTGTCTTGGCAACATGCAGACCTCTCAGAGAAATGCCTGCCCTACAGAACTGGTGATGCAGTGGTCCTCTGGCGGCCTTCAAGGCAGGATTGATAGTGCTTATGTTTGCAAACTCTCTTTACAAATCCAGCTGGCTGAGACAGAGTTTTCTCCATCTCTCTCTGAACTAGTCATTCGACTTCAATTCAATCAATACGTAGTGGGTGCCTATATGCACTCATTAGGGCTATTAATGAATATTTTGGTTCTCGCCTTCAGGACATAAAGTCAAATTTGACTTCCCCACTGCCTTAGCTTTGGCAAATGAAAGAAAAGCAGAAGAAATGTGTGTCATATTGGATGGAAATAACTCCCCTGGCCTTCTCCTGCTTCAGTGATTGCAGAAGCACTCAAGATGAAGCCTCCCTCCCCTGTGCCTATGAGTCACTCTCATGAGCCATACTTGCCACCCTGCACTAGGCATGTGGCATAAGTGAGGAATAAACCTTTGTGTGGGATGCTACTGAGATTTGGCACTGTCTGTTGCTGCAGCATTACCTGGCCTATCCTGACTGATGCTCTGTGTATGTTTCACGTAGGGCTAAGTGAGTTCTTTCACATAGAAACTAAACTCTGGAGTTAGAGAGCCTGGGTTTCAATCCTGGTTAGCTACTTTCTTACTGTGTGATCTTAGACAAATCAATAAACTTCTCTGTGCCTTATTTCCTATATTATTTATTTATATTTATTTTTTTTGAGATAGAGTCTTGCTGTGTCACCCAGGCTGGAATGCAGTGGTGCTATCTCAGCTCCCTGCAACCTCCACCTCCCGGGTTCCAGTGATTCTCCTGTCTCAGCCTCCCAAATAGCTGGGATTACAAGAGCCTGCCACCACGCCTGGCTAATTTTTGTATTTTTAGTAGAGACAGGGTTACACCATGTTGGCCGGGCTGGTCTCAAACTCTTGGCCTCAGATGATCTGCTCACCTCGGCCTCCCAAACTGCTGGGATTACAGGTGTGGGCCACTTTGCCTGGCCCTCATTTCCTGTATTTGTAAAACGGGGGATAACATCGGAAATCATCTCATAGGATTTTTGTGAGGATTAAACCATATGAGTAATTAACTCAATACCAGGCACATAGTAGGTCCTCAGAAATGTTTGATGGTCATGGTGCTGATCTCATTAACCGTCACGACAACCCTATGTAAGTGATATAGTTTGGATATGTGTCCCCGCCCAAATCTCACATTGAAATGTAATCCCTGATGTTGGAGGTGGGGCCTGGTAAGAGGCGATTGGATAATGGGGGCAGGTGTCTCATGAATGTTTTAGTACCATCCCCTGGGTGCTGTCCTTGTGCTAGTGAGTGAGTTCTTGTGAGAGCTGGTTGTTTAAAAGTGTGTAGCACCTTCCCTGCTGCTCTGTCTCACTTTTGCTTTCACCGTGTGATATACCTGCTCCCCCTCCTTCCCCCCATTATTGGAAGCTTCCTAAGGCCTCCCCAGAAGCAGATGCTGCTATGCCTCCTGTACAGCCTGCAGAACTGTGAGCCAAATAAACCTCTTTTTCTTATAAATTACCCAGTCTCAGGTATTTCTTTACAGCAATGTGAGAATGGACTAATACAGCAAAACATGAGATTTCAGCACTGTTCCTGCAACATCACCTGGCCCCAGCCACACAGATTAGGGTCCAGCACTGGCTCATCAGTCCGCCTTTGGGGCATACTGCTACGTCCCTGGAAGCTGGCCAGCTCCGGTGTCCAGCCACTTCTCATTCTGTCCTCATCTGCTCTCTGGATGACTCATTCACTTACTCAACCAAATTCATGGAAAAGAGCCATCTGGGCCAGGCATGGTGGCTCAAGCCTGTAATCCCAGCACTTTGGGAGGCCGAGGTGGGTTGATCACTTGAGGTTGGGAGTTTGAGACCAGCCTGACCCATCTGGAGAAACCCCATCTCTACTAAAAATACCAAATTAGCTGGGTGTGGTGGCACATGACTATAGTCCCAGCTACTTGGGAGGCTGAGGCAGGAGAATCACTTGAACCCCGAAGGCAGAGTTTGTGGTGAGCCGAGATCGCATCATTGCACTCCATCCTGGGCAACAAGAGTGAAACTCTGTCTCAAAAAAAAAAAAAGAAAAGAGCTGTCTGAGGATTACTCACAACTACAGACACTAATGCTGGTCCCTCAGTCAGAGACTGGTCTTGCTGTGTCATGCCTGAAAGGCGGCCAGGAATCTGACCTTTACTCTTGGGATCCATCTAATTCCTTTTGGCACCAGACTCACCTCTTGTTCTGCCAAAACCAAAAAGTTTTTGATGATGATGATAATTTTTTAGTATAATAGAGATAGGGTCTTGCTATGTTGCCCAGGCTAGGCTTGAACTCCTGGCCTCAAGATATCTTTCCATCTCTACTTCCCAAAGTGCTGGGATTATAGATGTAAGCCACAGCATCAGGCCCAATCAATTTATTTAAACTTTCAAAAAAGGTAATTGGTGCACAAGGTAAAAATACCCAAAAGACACAAAAGGGTATAGAGAGATGTCTCCCTCTCAGCCTATCCTTTGGACTCCCATTTCCTCTCCCCAGAGGCAACCATGGAGACCAGTTTCTTCAAAGTGGATTCTGAATCAATTCCTTGTTTCTTTCTCTAGTTGCACCAACCTGGGGCTGTAATTTTGCAGCAAGCATCTTCAGTGCCCTGTGGCCGCACTCCCTGCTCAGTCACCAGCAAAACCCATCCAAAGTCCTCCCTCCCCTCCTTCCTGACTCCTAATCCTGTACATCCTGCTATTTCTCTTCAAGCCGCCTTCTCCAGGAAGAAAATTTTTTTTTTTAGCAATTCCAGCTGTTCATCATCCCTCTTCTTCCTGACAACAGAACTTACTATTTCTGTCACATATTGGACATTTTGTCTTATGCATTCCCATCAGGTGCTGGTTTCTAACTGCTCAACGGGGGCTGCCCTCCCCCATCCCCCAGTTAGCCTGGAGTTGTCCATCCTCATGGATTCCACTGCCACCTACAGCCTGAGGACTCTCAACTCCACTCTCCTGAGCTTCAGATTTGTATTTCCAGTTGAAACTGGGCATCTTCCCAGTTGTCCTGTGGGAATGTCCAAAATGGAATTCCTCCTTTTGGCCCTTAACTCAGTACTTCCTAATTCCCTCTCTTAAGGAATGGCATCAACATCTGTTTTGTCATCCAAACTTGAAACTTCAGTCACTGGGACTCCAATGCCAGCCCTGCCCCCACCTGCAGGACCCAGCCAGGAGGATGTGTGCACAGTGAAGTGGGAGCAGGGCTCATGAACCCTGTCATCAGAAACGGCTCTCGGCTGCATCTCTTTCCCCACACTCTCGCCATCTCTGCCCTTGCCACAGTCTTTCACCCCATTTAGGGGAATTGCTTTCCCTCCTTACAGCCTCTCTTCCCTCCAATTCATCATCTCTTCACCTGGCAGTGCCATCTTTCTAAAGGACAGTTGTGATCCTTCCACTTTCCTGCTCGAAAACTTTTTCAGGGCTCCTCGCTTGCCTGCTGGCCCCTTCAGAGTCACCTCCTGCTACTCCTCCTGCCACTCCCACTGCCACCATCCCCCAAGCCCCTGAAACTCCAGTCAGGTCGTCACCCTGCCATTCTCCAAACAAGCTTTTGTTTCCTGCCTTTCCTCTTCTTAGCCCCTTGACTCCCATCCTTCCTCCTCTCCTGTGCTCACCCCAGTAGACCCAAAGCCCAGCGCAAATGTGACCTCTGTGAGGCATTTCCCCTGTCCTCCAGCCCTGGCCACCCGCTTCTGGGCAGAATTATTAGTGACTTTGTCCACTGTGGCCCTGCACGCTATCACTGAAGCTTATTCACCGTAAGGTAGTGTGATGCCTCCAGCTTTGTTTTTCGCTTAGGATAACTTTGGCTACTTTCCTTTCTTTCCTCTTCTCTTCCTCCATCCTTCAAATAGTTATTAAGGGTTTCCTATGTGCCAGGGCCTGGGCTGGGCACTGGGGATATTGAGGATAATAAGGAATTTTCTTCTGCTTTCAAGAAGCTCACAGTGGCTAGGCATGGTGGCTCATGCCTATAATTCCAACAAGGAGACCCAGGCAGCAGTATTGCTTGAGCCCAGGAGTTCAAGACCAGCCTGACCGACATAGTGGAAACTTGTCTCTCAAAAACAAACAGACAAATGCAGGCCGGGTGCAGTGACTCATGCCTGTAATCCCAGCACTCTGGAAGGCCAAGGAGGGTGGATCACGAAGTTAGGAGTTCGAGACCAGCCTGGCCAACATGGCAAAACCCTGTCTCTACTAAAAATACACACACACACACACACACACACACACACACACACACACACAATTAGCCAGGCATAGTGGTGGGTGCCTGTATTCCCAGCTACTCAGGAGGCTGAGGCAGGAGAATCACTTGAACTCAGGAAGCAGAGGTTGCAGTGAGCCGAGATCGTGCCATTGCACTCCAGCCAACTTATCTAGGTGTGGTGCCATGTGCCTGTGGTCCTAACTACTCAGGAAGCTGAGGTGGGAGGATTGCTTGAGCCTGGGAGGTCGAAGCTGCAGTGAGCTATGAACACACCACTGCACTCTAGCTTAGGTGACAGAGTAAGACCCTATTTCAAAAAAAGCTCATGGTGTAGAGGGTTACGGTGGCGGGGGTAGGGGGTACAGAATACTGCAATCTAGACACTGAGGCACCGACGTCCCTTTCATAGAGCAGTGTCTTTAACATACGGGCTAACAGGTCTGCTCCTGACCTCTCTCCCGTTTGTCCACTACAGTAGGTGCCATGCATGTTTCCCAGTTGCTCCCAGTTCCTCTGTGGGCTACCCTTTTTACCGCTGGCCACTACTTGAAACCAAGAGTCACGGTCCCTCAATGGGATGAGGCCCTTCCCAACCAGCACCAGGAAGGATTTAGAGAAGCAGGCATCCTTCTGCGACCACCTGAGACAAGGTCCCTAGGCCTCCCCAGACTATCAGAGCAGTCCATGGCACAGAGAGCTTACAAACTTTGGTCTAGGCTGGGCGCGGCGGCTCATGCCTGTAATCCTAGCACTTTGGGAGGCTGAGGCAGGTAGATCACTTGAGGTCAGGAGTTCGAGACCAGCCTGGCCAATATAATGAAACCCTGTCTCTACTAAAAATACAAAAATTAGCTAGGTGTGGTGGCATGCGCCTGTGATCCTAGCTATTCAGGAGGCTAAGGCAGGAGAATCACTTGAACCTCGTAGGCAAAGATTGCAGTGAGCCGAGATCGCGCCATTGCACTCCAGCCTGGGTGACAGAGCAAGACTCCGTCTCAAAAAAAAAAAAAAAGAACCTTGGTCTAGCCTCAGGTCAAGGCCACATTCAGGTGACACGCCTAGGGTCCTGAAGCTGCTAATACAGCAGAACTGGGACCACAACCACTTCTGCCTGTGAACATCACCAGCGGGACCTCCTCATTCTGAGGGCCTCTCCACAAGGACCACTCTTCTGCGAATCTCATCACTTGCACACCTGGCAGAGCACTTGGCATGAAAATTCAAATGGGTTCCATAAAGCGGATCAAGCACTGGCCAGGTGTGGAGTCATCTTGGGAGGCAGAGGATGGTGCTCCTTCAGGTGTGGCCCAGAGACCCGTGTGGTCCGAAAACTGTTACTGGTCAAAGAAGATGAAAGTATGGAAAATGACAGTAAGGATTTAGAAATCCTTACGTCAATTTGAATACAATAATAAAGTAAAGCTTACTTTTTATATATCTGCTTTTTCTTTTAACAAAGACAAAAGCTTGTATTTTGTACCTATGCCTTTCATTTTATTTTACAAAATCATCAGCATGCAATGGATTGGAAATTTTTTAAATGAAAACTAAACACCACCAAAAAAAACACGAGTCTTGGCCGGGCATGGTGGCTCAAACCTGTAATCCTAGCACTTTGGGAGGTTGAGGTGGGCAGATAACTGGAGATCAGGAGTTCGAGACCAGTCTGACCAACATGGTGAAACCCCGTCTCTACTAAAAATTAGCTGGGTGTGGTGGCACGCGCCTGTAATCCCAGCTACTCAGGAGGCTGAGGCAGGAGAATCAATTAAACCCCGGAGGTGGAAGCTGCAGTGAGCTAAGATTGTGGCACTACGTTCTAGCCTGGGCTACAGAGTGAAACTGTGTCTCAGAAAACACACACACACACACACACACACACACACACACACACACACACACACAAACACACTCAGTCTTTCCTCCACACGGAGTTTGAGAATCACCATTGATTGTGAGGAGTACCGTGGACAGAGAGTAGGGGAGAGAGAGGGCACAACCAGGCAAAGGCTCTGAAAAACAGATGAAATAAATGCTGGTCACAGATGAGAACATCAGCCCAGCAGAGCTGGAGAAGGCAGCAGGGGAAGAGAAAGCCTCTGAGCTGTGTTTTGACCAATGTTCATAGGCAGAGATGATGGCCTCAGTGGATCCCAGGCCATGGGTTCACAGGAGCCAAGGCAAGGATTGCAAAGCGCAAGGTAGCTCAGAGAAAGTGGGTTATCAGGCCCAGTGTGGCATATGCCCACATGTGTTTGTGTGTTGATGGTTTGGGGCTTTTAGAGTAGGTTGTGAAGAATCACGCATCTATTTTGAGCAGGGAATGAAATGATCACATCTGAGTTTTAAACAATAATATTTGTTGAGTTGAATTGAATCTGAAAAGTGCTCAAGCACTGGTTCTCTCAGAGAAGAGAATTTTCCTCTTCCATCAGAGTGTGCAAATATCAGAAATGGATTTCCACGCCTAGATGAACACATGCAAGGATGTGCATGAATGAGGGAATGCCTCTTCTGTCCTTTCCTTTTCCCTCCCTTTCCCTTTCCCTTCCCCTTCTCGCCATCAGTGGTAGGCCAAATAATGGCCCCACGAAGATGCCCATATTCTAGTCCCTGATGCCTGTAAATCCTGCCTTATATGCCAAAAGAGCTTTTGCAGTTGTGATTAAATTAATCATTCTGGGGTTATCTTGGATCATCCATGTGGACCTGATAGGATCACAAGAATCCTTATAAGAGAGGAGGAGGAGGACCGGAGTTAGTGGTAAGAGGTTGGAGTGATACCAGAGGGGCTGTGAGCTGAGGAGTGCAGGTGGCCTCTAGAAGCTGGAAAGAGCCAGGAGATGGACTCACTCCTGGACCTCTGAATGAACCAGCATTGCCAACACCTTGATTTTAGCCCAGGAGAATTGATTTTAGGACTTCTGACATCCAGAACTTTAAGATAATTAATTTGTGATTTTTCAGCCACTAGGATTGTAGTAATTTGTTGCAGCAGCAGTAGGAATCTCATAGGCCACCTCCCCAGCTCCTCCTTTGCTCTCCTCTCCCTTCCTTTCCCCTCTTTCCCTTCCTCTTCCTTCCCATTCCCCCTTCCCTCCCCTTCCCTTCCCCTTCCCTCTCTTTCACCCTTTCTCTCCCCTCCCCTCCCCTTCCCCTGCCCTCCTCTCCCTCCCTTCCCCTTCCTCTTCCCCACTTTGCCTCTCTCGTCCCCTCCCTTACCCTTTCCCTCCACACTTCTCCCCTCCTAACATCTCCCTTCTCTTTGCTCTCTCCTCCCCTCCCCTTTCCTTCCCCTCTCCTCCCTCCCTTCCTTTCCACATCCCTCCCCTCCCTTCACCTCTCCACTTCTCCCTTCTCCTTCCCTTCCTCACTTCTCCCCTCCCTTCTCCTTCCCCCTCAATTCTCTCCTCCCCTCTCCTGCCTTCCCCTTCCCCCTCCTCAATTCTCCCCTTGCCTCCCCTTCCCTTCAATTCCCCCCCTCCCCTCTCCTGTCTCCCCCCTTCCCCGCCCCTCCCTCACTTCCTTTCCCCTCCCCCTCTCTTCCCCTTCCCCTCCCCCACTTTTTCTCTCCCCCTCCTTTCCTCTTCCCCCTCTTCACTTCTCCCCGCCCAACCTTTTCCTTCCCTTTCCCTCCCTTTCCCTTTTCTCCCCTTCCCCACTTCTCCTTTTCTGTCCCCCACTTCTCCCTTTCCCTTCCCTCCCCCATTTCACTCCTCCCCCACTCCTCTCCTCCCCTCCCCTTCCTTCCCCTCTTCACTCCTCCCCCTGCTTCCCTTCTCTTCCCCCTCCTCTTCCCCTCCCTTCCCCTCTTCTCACTTAGCACTGGCCACTAGTACTTGCTGTGATGATGGAAATGTCCTCTATTCGCACTGGTTGCCGCTAGCCACATGTGGCCACTGAGCCCTTGAAATATGGCTACTATGGCTGAGGAACTGAATTTTAAATTGTGTTTAATTTTAATTTAGATTTAAATAGCTACACGTGGCTATCGACCATAAGGGACAGTGTAACAACTTTTACTACAACAAAAACAGGAGGAAAATACAGTTGCCAAGATGTCTTCAGACAGGATGTCATGGCATATTTTGTTAATAATGGTCGTCGGAATAAAGTAATGATGGAATGAGTCCTTCTGCTTTAACCCAGCTGTGCATGGCTAAACCTCCCTGTGTCTACTGGCTTCTTGGAAAGAGGTCTGGGAGCCGGGAGCCTAGAGTTCTCACTTGATTTTGACGTGTTACCTTAGGCAGATCACTGCCAGGGAAGGGACAAGAACTCGTGACCTTCGAGCATTAGCAAAGTGCCAGGTGTGGGGTGGTGAGCATTTTCACAGATGAGCACATTTGAACAGCACAGCAAACCTTGTGATACGGTTCGGTTCTGTGTCCCTACCCAAATCTCATCTTGAATTATAATCCCCACGTGTCAATCCCCACATGGCAGCAGGTGATGGGATCGGGGGGGTGGTTCCTCCCATGCTATTCTCGTGATAGTGAGTGAGTTCTCACGAGGTCTGATGGTTTTATAAATGTGTGTCAGATCTTTTTCTTCTCTGTCTCTGTTTCTTTCCTGTCACCTTGTGAAGAAGGTGCTTGCTTCCCCTTCGCCTTCTGCCATCATTATAAGTTTCCTGAAGTCTCCCTAGACATGCAGAACTATGAGTCAATTAAACCTCTTTTCTTTATAAATTACCTAGTCTTGGCCAGGCACGGTGGCTCACGCCTGTAATCCCAGCACTTTGGGAGGCTGAGTTGGGCAGATCACTGATGTGGGCGGATCACGAGGTGGGCGGAGTTCAAGACCAGCCTGGCCAAGATGGTGAAACCCCATCTCTACTGAAAATACAACATTAGCCAGACATGGTGGCACATGCCTGTAATCCCAGCTACTAGGGAGGCTGAGGCAGGAGAATCACTTGAACCTGGGAGGCAGAGGTTGCAGTGGGCCGAGATGGCGCCATTGCCCTCCAGCCTGGGTGACAGAGCAAGACTCTGTCTCAAAAAAAATTGCCTAGTCTCAGGTATTTCTTTTTTTTCTTTTTTGAGATGACATTTCACTCTCATTGCCTCCCGAGTAGCAGGGATTACAGGCATGCACCACCACACTAGGCTAATTTTGTATTTTTAGTAGAGATGGGGTTTCTCCATGTTGGTTAGGCTGGTCTCCTTGAACTCTCAACCTCAGGTGATCCACCCACCTCAGCCTCCCAAAGTGCTGAGATTACAGGTGTGAGCCACCATGCTGGCTTCAGGTATTTCTTTATAGCAGTGTAGAAACAAACTAACACACCATTAAACAGGCCTGTTTATTACTATGTTACAGGGGGAGAAAAAGAGGCTTAGAGAGACCCAAGCAGTGAGGTGTAGGGAAGCTACTTGGAGCCAGTTCTAAGGCCAGAACCCTTTCTACTGCCCTCTAGGCTTCCGTGAACTCTTCCCCTGCCAGTGACACAGGCCTGGCAGTCCTCAGCTGTCTACCTCTCATTAGGTTAGGAGGATGCAATGAAGGAAGGACGCTACAATGTGAACAGGGCAAAGGTGCAGAGTGAGCTCAAGGGAGAGAGGTGACATTTTCTGAAAATCCAAACAGGCACAGTGTTTCAAGATGGTTCTGCATGCTCACTGATATTGAAAATACTTTAAAATTTTCCATTTAAGAAATGCCTCAGGCCCAGCCTGCTTCAATCCTGTAAAAACCAATATCAGTTTGGAAGGGTTATCACTGCCTTTCCAATTCCAGTTAACATTAAAAATGCAAATGTTTGCTATTTAAATATAGCCTCTGGCCGCCAGCTCAGAGCATTCGGGACATCAGGTAAACCACAGTGGGCACCCATCTCTCCAGAGCTCAGCCAGCTCCGCAGGAAGGAGGCAGAGGACATCCCAGAAAGTCTGCGGCACACCAGGATGATGGCACCACTTCCAGCCCCATGGAGGTCTGGGTCCTCTGTGGCTGGCCAGTTTTAGTCAGCAAATCAGACATCCATTCACTAGGGGTGGGGACCTTGTAGGTTTTCTTTGTTCTTGTGTCCCTGATACCTGGTTCAGTCCCTGCCTCAGAGTAAAACTCAAGGAATATTTGTTAGATGAATGAATTTATTCACCATCTGTTTTTGGATCTCTTCTCATGTCCTAGGCACTGCACTGGGCCTTTAAGCTGATACGGAAATGAGCCATTTGGGGAAATCAGTCTTGAGTAATTTACCATCTAAGAAGGAGGGTAAGATGTGCAAATAATAGTAATAACATCAAATACTATCCAGTTATCCTCACTGTTAAGTATTGTCTGTGGTGGTATGTCAACCCAGGTGTCTGAAAATGTGCCCGATGGGGAATGTCTGTGTGGCTGGACATCAGGATTCTGGGAGATCTGGGAGCAACTGGGCAGTGAAGTCAGCAAAGAGAGTTTTTGGGAGGAGATGCTGAGAACTAGTCTGGGTGGTCTATGTCCTTGGTGGGCTCCTCCACTCTGACTGTGACCCATGAGGCCGGGACTGCGTCTTCCGCAGCTCTGCACCCCAATGCCTCACACGGGGCCTGAAACATCACAGGAAACCAACAGAGATGAATAAGCGAGTAAGCACTAGGCGTAAAGGCATAATAACACGAAGCATTTATTAAGAGTTTAGTATGAACCAAACGTCTTACAGATAATTAGTTATGACAGGAGACAGAGACCACATCAGTTTCTTGCACAGAGTGAATGTCACGTAAAGGATTGTTAATTAGGTATAAAGTTGTTAACTAGCTAATTGAAAGTTGCTAACTAGGTAACTAGGTATAAAGTTGTTAACTAGGTAACTGAAAAAAAAGAGCTGGCCTGGTCTATTTGGGCTGCTACAACAAAATACCATAAACTGTATAATTTGTAAACAAGAGAAATTTCTTTCTTACCGTTCTAGAGGTTAGGAAGTCCAAGAGGAAGGTGCCAGCAGACTTGGTGTCTGGTGAGGGTCCTGCTTTTTGGCTCATAGATGGCACCTTCTCCGTGTGTCCTCACATGGCAGAAGGGGCAAGGCAGCTCTCTGAGGTCTTGTAGAAGGACATTAGTCTTGGCCGGGCGCTGTGGTTCACGCCTGTAATCCCAGCACTTTGGGAAGCCGAGGTAGGCGGATCACCTGAGGTCGGGAGTTCGAGACCAGCCTGACCAACATGGAGAAACCCCATCTCTACTAAAAATACAAAATTAACCGGGCATGGTGGTGCATGCCTGTAATCCCAGCTATTAGGGAGACTGAGGCAGGAGAATCGCTTGAACCTGGGAGGCAGAGGTTGTGGTGAACAGAGATAGCGCCATTGCACTCTAGCCTGGGAAACAAACGCGAAACTCCATCTCAAGGAAACAAAAAGGACACTAATTCTATTCATGGGGGATCCACCTTCATGACCTGGTCCCCTCCCAAAGGCCGTACTTCTTCATACCACCACAGGGGTAGAATTTCAACACCTGGATTTTGGGGGGGACATAAACCTTCAGGCTATACTCAGACAAACAAGAACCATAAGAAATAATAGGAAAAAAAAAGAAATAATAGAGACAGCAACAGCAGGAAGCAGCGATCATCCTAGGGATGAGGCCTCATGGGGGAAAGTTAGAATGATTAACATTTAGAGGCTTTAGGGGGGACTCTGAGCTGAAACTCAGACCCTTGAGGAGGGGGATACTGCTGGCGAGTGCTGATGTCTCTGAGTTAGATGTGATGAAGCTGGTTCCGCTAGCATTGGAAAAACTGCAAACTGGCTTCAGCTATTGCCATGGGGAAGGTCTGCCGCTGCCAGGGTTAAAAGGCACTGCTGAGGTGCTCTCCTAGGAGGAAAATAAACAAGAAGCCCACAGCACTCATACAAGAGAGGGCAAGTCTGTTTCCCCTCTCCAAATGCGTGGCTCTCTCTAGCACCCTGACTGGCAGAACTAGAGAGGGAGTCCACTGGCCGAGTAGAAATGGGGTTTGCAGAGCCCCAGGCCCAGCAGCACAAAGCAGAGTACAGAAGAGTTTGGAGCTGAGACCCCATGACTGCACAACCGGTACAGTAATGCACTGCTATTACTCTTATTAATGATGAGGAAATTGAGGGTCTGGGGAAGTCAAGGTGACTTGCCTAGCAAGTTCAAGTGGCAGAGCCCTGATGTGAAGCCAGGTCCATCTGCTCTTTTTTTTTTTTGGAGACTGAGTCTCGCTCTGTCGCCCAGGCTGAAGTGCAATGGCACGATCTTGGCTCACTGCAACCTCTGTCTCCCAGGTTCAAGCAATTCTCATGCCTCAGTCTCCCAAGTAGCTGGGATTACAGTTGCCCACCATCATGCCCAGCTAATTTTTGCGTTTTTAGTAGAGACGGGGTTTCACCATGTTGGCCAGGCTGATCTCAAACTCCTGACCTCAAGTGATCCACCTGCCTCGGCCTCCCAAAATGCTGGGATTACAGACATGAGCCAGCATGCCTGGCCTCCATCTACTCTTAATGGCAATGCTGTACCAAGTTTCCTTCACATGTTTATGTTAACAATATGTCAGGACAGAACAGACTTCAGTCCCAGTGCTGTCAGGTTGCAGCTTTGGTGGGACAAGATGGGTGGGGAATTGAGGCATGGGGCAGTCCTGACGGTCTCCCAACATGCCACTGAACATCCACCGGCTTTGATCAGCTCTGCTGTGAAGCTGATATTCACATCACTGACCCTGCCAGCTCTGTAGGCAAAAATTTTCTTGTTAGAAAGGGACAGAAGTAACCTCTCGCTTTACTGTTCTTTAGGAAAGCTGAGATCTTTGTTCTTGACCAAACATGAGCCACCACCAACAAACTCTTCTCCGTGCTTCAAGATGCAGTTCAGCTGTCACCTCCCCTGAGGTCTGGGGGTCTGGGTCTGCTTAAGCTCTGCCTGGCACATGGTGGGCACCCAACGTAGCAGTGATTGCAAAGATTTGTCTCTCCCAGAAGCATGCTTCTGTGGGAGCCCTGAACATCTCAGGACTATATTTTTTGACTCATTCTCTAACTTTCAGGTGTTCTCAATATAGCGGTGAAGACATGTTTTAAAAAAAAAAAAAAACACCAGGGCCGGGCGCAGTGGCTCACGCCTATAATCCCAGCACTTTGGGAGGCCAAGGTGGGCGGATCACAAGGTCAAGAGATCGAGACCATCCTGGCCAACCTGGTGAAATCCTATCTACTAAAAATACAAAAATTAGCTGGGCGTGGTGGCATGCGCCTGTAGTCCCAGCTACTCAGGAGGCTGAAGCAGGAGAATCGCATGAACCTGGGAGGCGGAGGTTGCAATGATCCAAGATCGCGCCACTGCACTCCAGCCTGGTGACAGAGCAAGACTCTGTCGCAAAAAAAAAAAAAAAAAAAAAAACAGAAAAACAAAAATTTACTGGCATAGGTCTTCATTTCTTCTGTATTTCAAGCCATTCTTTTCACTTCAGTAGATACAAATGTAGCCATCTGAAGTTCCTGCTAAAATCTTCCAGGGGCTTCCCATTGCTCCTGGGATGAAGACCAACTCCTCAATGTGATCGCCGAGGTCCTCCAGCCTTGGTCCCTGCCCTCCTCCAGCCTGGGGTCTCACCACTCCCCCATTCGCCTTCTTCTAGCCTCCTGCCGCCCCTCCCTCCAGCTACTGAACCTCCTTCAATTTGCCAGACTCACCCACTTCTTTGCATCCTGGTGTTTGCAAGTGGGGTTTTCTCTTCCTAGGACCCTCTTCTCTTCCTTTGCCAGAGTCCCTCCTACCTGTCAGCTGCTGAGTCACTTTGGGGATGTTCTTGGCAAGGTAACTCCATGTTCCCAGGGCGGCCAGTTCCCGGATCCTGGCTCCCATCCACTGAATTGCAACCGCCTGCATTTGGTTAGTTCACTCCACTCGATGCCGAGCTCCCAGGCATGTGGTAGGTACTCTGTAAAATCAATTTGAATTAATTAATTTAAAACTCAAACAACAACAGCAACCAGACTAAGAAAGTTCTCTCCAAACAATTTTGGAAGTCACAGGCTGCCCAAGACAAGGTGAAGTAACTTTCTCCCAGTGTTTAGAGGCCATGTCAAAAGAGGACCTCCAGAATGGGGGAGAGGACTTTGTAGGCAAAGTCAGGAGAGCAGAGGTGGAGCCTGGGTGCCCTGTGGGGTAGCCAGTGGTCGCAGTGAGTGTTAGTTTCTTCTTCTTTATGATGAGTATAAAAATGCCTGTCTTGGCCAGATGCAGTGGCTCATGCCTGTAATCCCGGCACTTTGGTAGGCTGAGGCGGGTAGATCACTTGAGGTCAGGAATTTGAGACCAGCCTGGCCAAAATGGCAAAACCCTGTCTCTACTAAAAATACAAAAGTTAGCTGGGTGTGATGGTATGCACCTATAATCCCAGCTACTTGGGAGGCTGAGGCAGGAGAATCTCTTGAACCCGGGAGGCAGAGGTTGCAGTGAGTCGAGATTGTGCCACTGCATTCCAACCTGGGTGACAGATCTAGACTCTGCCTCAAAAAAAAAAACCTGCCTGTCTTTCCTGACACACAGGGATGTGATGCATGGCACATGCACATGTGCAAATCCTGTGCAAACCGTGAACAGCTGTATCAGTGTCAGGTATAATCATTTTCACTGCATCATCTTCAGGAGTCAGTCCAGGCCGCAGCCTTGCCAGCTTTCTTCATAGCAGCCCAAACCCAGGCCTGAAGATTTTCATCTCCTTTTCCCCCCCTGGAACTAGGCCCCGGCTCCCCACAGAGAAGACACATCAAAGCCCCACAGGAGGATTTTTATAGCTCCACATTGGACAAGCTTCCTCTTCTTGAGATACAGAGTCTACAGGGAAGGTGGGGAAGTTAACCTCAACTTCCTGCTTTCCAGCAGCCTTCCCCACGCCTGACTCCAGTGAGGCGAGGCCTGTGGCTGCTCCTGCCTTTTCTTCACCTTATTCATGGTCCTCTGCCCACTATCTCTCCCTGGGATTTTCTTATTGTTCTTCATGGACAGCCGAGAGCCAGAGAGACTCATTGGGTAATAAAAAGGACCCAGCACACCCCCATCACTCCAGTTCCCAAAGTAATAAACAAAAGGACAAAGTTTGTGGAACATTATTGGGCCACAGGAACAAAATCACCCTGAAATTGACTCCTTAATAAGGCAAAAGACATCCATTGCATAAACATTAACGAACCTATTATACGTCAGGTATTTAACATGTTCCACATCATTAAGCCTCACATCCACTTTCTCCATTTTGTAAATAAGCAAATCAAGGCTCAGAAAGGTTTGAGTTAGATGCATAAATGGATGGGTCAATGAATGGAGAGATGGATGGATGAGTGCTAGTTTTCTAGTCTTTACGATGTGTATAAAAATGCCTTTCTTGGCTGGGCACAGTGGCTCACACCTATAATCCCAGTATTTTGGGTGAATGGGTAGATGAATGGGTGGATGGTTAGGTGGATGTTTGGATGGATGAATGGATGGATGGATGAATAGATGGGTGGGTGAGGGGATAAATGCATGGGTGGCTGGGTAGGTGGAAGAGCAGATGAATAGATAGATATGTGGATGAATACATGTATAGAAAAATGAATGTGTGGATTGATGGCTGGATGGATGGATGTGTAGATGGATGGATAGGTAAATGGATGGAGAAGCTCTTTGCCAGAGTCAAAGGAAATGGCTCCATCTCCCTAAAAAGGCAGAGCTGCCATAGGAAAGGGTTGTGCATGTCACTGGGCAAGTGTAAGATAAGACCATTGTCTGGCAAAGCTGTTCCCTAGAGCAGCAGTCACCCACTTTAGACTGAAGATTATGGAAAGAATCTTGCACTTTTTTCAGTCGCAGTTTCAGAGTTAGAAGAATTTACATTTTTGGCACCACCATGTACTTACTGTGTAAGCATGGACAAGTTACCAAACACCTCTGTGCTCAGTTTCCTCATTTGTAAAATGGAGACCTATCCAACTTCGTGGTGTGATGAGCTTTCAATGACGAAGATGGTAAATATGTCAGTTTTCTCCCTCTCTCCCCTAGGCAATGCAAACATCATTGCAGAGATGAACTGAGAGTGGTTGGAATTTTCCCTGAAGGGGAAAAAAACAGATGTAGCTGAGCTGCGCTGTAGCGGGCCTCCCTTTACTCCTCTGGGATTGAGAAAAGAACCGTTTCCCTCCAGGTATTCTCAAAAAAGAAATGAATTTTCCTCTCAGAAGGAAATGGAAGAGGACTCCTATTCTTGGTGACCTCTGAATCTCGGCTTCATTTCAGTGGCATATGAGAGACTCAGGTCCAGACCACCCAGGGTTTGTTCTTTCAAATGAGAGGGTGGAAGACGTGAAGGGGAGCAGGGGCAGAAATGGGTAAGATGCTGAAGATTCAGAACATTCAGCCGGGCTGGTTTTCCCTTCCTGACTTCCTCTAAGGAATACAGAAGGAAAAGATTTTTCCTTGATTGCTTCAGGATAGGGGGTGGGGAGAGAGAGAGAGAGAGTGTACGTGTGTCTGCGTGTGTGCCCACAGATGCCCTCATGTGATGGGTGTGTGAAGGGGGGAGTGTGTGGGGAAATGCGTGTGGGTGTGTGGATGTGGAGTGCGGTGAGGGGCCATGTGTGTTTGTGCATGAGGAGTATGGAAGTGGGGTGTGTGTGTGTGGGACCATGTGAAAACGGGAGTGGGCCTGTGGGTGGGTACATGTGGGTAGGTATATGGGAATGAGAGGTGGCGGAGAGTGTGGGAGGGAAGGTTGGAAAACTGTGGGTGTAGGTCTGTGTCACATTGCATCACACTGAGGGGAAGGGCCTCTCTAAATGCATAAAACCACACATGTCTAAGCACTGTTAATGAAAGTCTTCTTCACTGGAAATGTGTAAGTTTACTTTTCACTCATTCATTTTTTCATCATCAACACTGCTCTATAATGAGAAAAACACAAAATTAAAGTGCCTTGAGGAAACTGCAATCTATTTAGAGGTGAGACACAGGTGAATTCAATAAAAATAATGAGTACATTTGCCATGTGCCAGGCGCTATTTTGAGCACTTTATGTGTATTACCTGATTAACTGCTCACAGTGGTTTTACATTAAAGGTACTTTTGTGACTCCCGTTTCACAGATGAGGAACCCGAGACTTGGAGGAGCTGGCTGCTGTGGTCTGAAGGTGTTTCCCCCAAAATTCACATGTTGAAACGTAATCACCAATATGATAGTATTAAGAGGTGAGTGAGAGGGCCCAGCGCAGTGGGTCACACCTGTAATCCCAGCACTTTGGGAGGCGGAGGCAGGAGGATCACTTGAGGTCAGGAGTTTGAGACAAGCCTGGTCAACATGGTGAAACCATGTTGTATCTCTGTTAAAAATACAAAAATTAGCCAGGAGTGGTGGCATGTGCCTGTAATCCCAGCTACGTGGGAGGCTGAGGCAGTCTCGCTCTGTTGTCCAGGCTGGTGTGCAATGATGCGATCTCGGCTCACTGCAACCTCTGCCTCCCGGGTTCAAGAGATTCTCCTGCCTCAGCCTCCCGAGTAGCTGGGATTACAGGCATGCGCCACAATGCCCGGCTAATTTTTTTATGTTTTTAGTAGAGACGGGGTTTCACCACGTTGGTCAGGCTGGTCTCAAACTCCTGACCTCATGATCCGCCAGCCTCGGCTTCCCAAAGTGCTGGGATTGCAGGTGTGAGCCACCATGCCTGGCCCTCTCCCTCTCACACCAGATCCCTTTTTTTTTTTTTTCTTTTGAGACAGAATCTTGCTCTCTTGCCCAGGCTGGAGTGCAGTGGCGTGATCTTGGCTCACTGCAACCTCTGCTTCCCAGGTTCAAGTGATTCTCCTGCTTCAGCCTCCTGAGTAGCTGGGATTACAGGCACACACCACCACACCCGGCTAATTTTGTATTTTTTAGTAGAGACGTGGTTTCACCATGTTGGTCAGGCTGGTCTCGAACTCCTGACCTCGTGATCCGCCCACCTCAGCCTCCCAAAATGCTGGGATTACAGGCTTGAGCCACTGTGCCTGGCCTATCAGGTTCTATGTAGAGAGAAAAGCTGGTCCTATTTCCACTGCCAGGTGAGGAGACTGTGTGGGTGGGTGCTCCATTCTAAGCCCCTTCACTCCTGAGGGTCACACTTTCTGGGGAGGCCTATCCCAAGTCTACGGCCCAGGAAGCCAAGGAGTCTGTAGGGAAATAACTTCTCCCAGGGGAATCGAGTCAAGCACGGTCACCCCAGGCCAAGGCAGAGGAAGGCCTGCTGTCGCCCTTAACTTTGCCCCAGCCTCCCCCAGTCCTGGCCTCACAGGCACTTGTGCTGGATCCCAAGCATGAGGCCCGGAGCAAAAACTAAGCATTCAAGCCTCTAAGCCATCTGGGCTGAGTATTAAAATCCTATTGAATAGAGGGTAACACCCGCAAACAGGAAGAGAGCTCTCCCTGTGGTTGTTCCTTGAATCATGGCAGGGTTTAGATATGCTGAGGGTGTTGGCAGAGGCAACTCTGGGGCCAGGAGACAGAGTGACCGCTGCCAAAACCCGGTGTCAGAGATCATGGGGCCAGCAGTATTTGCCGTGGGAGGCTGTCGGCTGCAGACTGGACTCAGCCCTGAGTCACGGTTGGGGGCTCCCAGAGACAGATTTGGGGTGAGGAGAGGAGTCTGAAAAAAAGGGGGTCATGCTCCGTCAGGTGCAGTGGCTCATGCCTGTAATCCCAGCACTTTGGGAGGCCGAGGTAGGCGGATCACAAGGTCAGGAGTTCCAGACCAGCCTGGCCAACATGGTGAAACCCCGTCTCTACCAAAAATACAAAAATTAGCCGGGTGTGGTGGTGGGCACCTGTAGTCCCAGCTACTTGGGAGGCTGAGGTAGGAGAATTGCTTGAACCTGGGAGGCGGAGGTTGCAGTGACTCGAGATTGTGCCACTGCACTCCAGCCTATGTGACAGAGCAAGACTTTGTCTCAAAACAAAAAAAGAGAGAAGGGGGTCACACCATAGTGAAAGTTGCAGTCTTCGTATTGTAAGTTGTCGTTTCTAGCGGTTAAAACACCTATTTATAAAGAACAAACAGTTTCTATCAGTTAAAACACTTATTTAGAAAGGGCCTAAAAGGCTGTTTTCCTGTCTCAGGCCATTACGCTTTAGAAACACAGTACAAATGTTAGCCATTGTCCCTTCTAGAAGGAATAATTCAACAAACAACCTTGACTGAAAGGAGGGGACATTCCTCAGCCGGTGTTTTGTCCCACTCGCCTCTGGCTGTCCAGGGACGGCCAACTCAGGCTGGCCAGCAACCTCTGACCTGCAGCCCGGCACAGAAAGAGAGCCGGGCCAATCAGATTCCTGCCGAAGGAATCTGAATCAAGAAATGCTGAGACATGCAGGCTGGCGGCTGTGGGGCTGGAGGCCACAGGAACTCCTCAGAAGATTCCAGATGGTGGAGCTAGAGCTGGGGGCCTATGAGAAGGAGAGAGACAGCAGAGCAGAGAACTGGCTAGTAGAAGGTGTGCAGTGAGAAGACTGGGAAAGGCAGGAGAAAGGCATTTACACAGACAGAGGCCATGGGGTCCAGACGTCCCCGGAGCCTTGGTCTCTGTCCCAGGCATCCCTCCCTCCCTTCCTTCTGTGGTAACTGAGTGTCTGATGGGACAGGAGTCGGGGGAGCCAAGTGGTGACTGTTCCCACAGGATAGTTTGGGGGTGAAGAGGACCTGGTGATCAGCCCATGATGGCTTTTTCAGTCACGACAAGGACACTGAAGAACCGAGTGAGCAAGAAAGGGAAAGTCCAGCAGTGATGATGAGCTGCCTCCCCACCACCGCCCAGGCAAAGGAAGAAGTTGGCTTCGAAGGCCTGGGCAGCATTAAATCATGCCTCAGGAGGGCAGGCGTGGTGGGGGAGTGGTGACTCGTAACTCTCTGGCGTCCCAGCTTCTCTCTCTCTCTTTTTTTTTTTTTTGAGATAGAGCCTCAGTCTGTCACTTCTTGCTGCCCAGGCTGGAGTGCAATGGCACAATCTCAGCTCACTGCAATCTCTGCCTCCCAGGGTCAAGCAATTCTCCTGCCTCAGCCTCCTGAGTAGCTGGGATCACAGACACGTACTACCACGCCCAGCCAAGTTTTGTATTTTCAGTAGAGATGGGGTTTCACCATGTTGGCCAGGCTGGTCTCGAACTCCTGACCTCAGGTAATCTGCCCGCCTCGCCCTCCCAAAGTGCTGGGATTACAGGCATGAGCCACCACCCCCGGCCACTTTTTTTTTTGAAACAGAGTCTTGCTCTGTCACCCAGGCTGGAGTGCAGTGGCACCATCTCAGCTCACTGCAATTTCCGCCTCCCAGGCTTCAGATGACTCTCCACCTCAGCCTCCTGATCAGCTGGGACTACAGGTGTGCGCCACCATACCCAGCAAATTTTTGTATTTTTAGTAGAGACAGAGTTTCACCATGTTAGCCAGGCTGGTCTTGAACTCCTGACCTCAGGTGATCCACCTGCCTCAGATATGAGCCACTGAGGCTGGCCAAGGAGAAGGGCCTTTTTTTTTTTTTTTTTTTTTACAAGACCCTTGCTCTAGGCAGGGCCTCTATTTTTTTTTTTTAACTTTTATTTTAAGTTCAGGGGCACATGTACAGGTTTGTTACATAGGTAAAGTGTGTCATGGGTGTTTACTGTACAGAGTATTTCCTCACCCAGGTATTAGGCCTGGTACTCACTAGTTATTTTCCTGATCCTCTCCTTCTCCCACCCTCCACCCTCCGACAGGCCCCAGTGTGTGTTGTTCCCTTCTACGTGTCCATGTGTTCTCATAATTTAGCTCCTGCTTAGAAGTAAGAACATGCAGTATTTGGTTTTCTGTTCTGTAGGGCCTCTCAACATATTCAGAACAGAGGCAAACGCAGGAGTTAGATAGATGGGCCTTGAGTGACTCTTTCTAGGCCAACACCCTTGTTTCCTACGTCCAGTTCTCTTCCCAGCCAGGCTCCTCCCCTGGGAGCCTGGAAGCCCCTATACCTGGAGGAGCCGGGCCAAGGTTGGATGACTGCCTGCCAAGGACACTGTAAAGGGGGCAGTGGGTAGTGGATGGGGTGGCGCTTGACTCTGAGACCCCTCCGATAGCCTGGCATCCTTGACTCAGGAAGTTACACAGAGCAATGGACCTTCCTGTTAGGACTGTTTTACTATAAATGAAACAGGAAAATATGAGAGAGTTCTTGAACTCTCCTGAGAGGAAGACAATAACGAGCGATCTGACCACCCAACTGCAGCTCATTTTAAATAACTTTCTATGGCTATTTTAAGACAGAAATGGACGTGCTCCTATTAATAAGTCTGGCTAAGAAAGGCTGATCTGCAGCCAGGGTGACTCTGAAAGTCTCCTTCCCCCACAGAGTCCCCGAGGGCGACAGACAGAGGGGCGTGCTCTTGTCCACAGACATGCCACACTGGTCATTTCAGGCAGGAAATTCTGCAGGGGAAGAGACTCCTCAACCTCTTATGCCTGCACTTGCCCTTTTTGGAGGAGCTCAAAAGCAGAATTCCCGGTGCTCAAAGGAGGATTTCCCTGGGGCCAGACATCGCCTCTCCCAAGCTCCGCATCTCCCATCCTCCTGGACGCTTCCACAACCTAAGGAAGGAGGGTCTATTCTTATCCCCCATTTTACAGATGTGGAAACAAAGACACAGAAGAGTCTATTCTTCTCCAAGTTCTCACAGTTAGAAAGAGAAGCTGGGGTCCAGGTGCGGTGGCTCAAGCCTGTAATCCCAGCACCTTGGGAAGCTGAGGCAGGCAGATCACCTGAGGTCAGGAGTTCGAGACCAGCCTGGCCAATGTGGTGAAACCCCGTCTCTACCAAAAAAAAAAATTAAAAATTAGCCGGGTGTGGTGGCACGCTCTCCAGCTATTCAGAGGGCTGAGGCAGGAGAATTGCTTGAACCTGGAGGTGGAGTTTGCAGTGAGCCAAGATTGTGCCACCGCACTCCAGCCTGGGTGACAGAGTGAGACTCTGGAGTGAGATTGGGGTGACAGACATCTCCTTTCTGTCACCTCTCACATCTAATTACTTACTAAGTCATGATCATTTTGTCTCTTAAATGTTTCTACAATTTTTAGTTGTCATTATTTTAAAATTAGAAGATTAAGAATCAAAGCCAGGTATGGTGCATGCACCTATAGTCCCAGCTACTCAGGAGGCTAAAGCAGGAGGATCACTTGAGGTTAGCAGTTTGAAGCCACAGTGTGCTGTTATGGTACCTATGAATAGCCACTGCCCTCCAGCCTGGGCAACATAGCAAGACCCCATCTCAAAAAAAAAAAAAAAAAGAATCAGAGAGTCAGAAAGGTTATTTTCCAAGATTAAACAGCTATCATCTATTTATTCTTTTATGTGTTAATCCACCACTTATTGATTACAACTAAGTTCCAGGAACTGTAATGAAGAAGCTTGTAAGGCGTTATCTCTGATCTTTTTCATGGGAGAGATAAGCAAATAAGCACTAGATTACTATAAGGTGTGATAAATGCTGTGATCATATGAAGCATTGGGTACTACAGGGGCAAGAATCCAACCTGGATAGGCCGGGCAAGGTGGCTCATGCTTGTAATCCCAACATTTTGGGAGGCTGAGATGGGTGGATCACTTGAGGCCAAGAGTTTGAGAACAGCCTTGGTAACATAGTGAGACCCTGCCTCTACAAAATATATATATACTTTTTGAGATGGAGTTTCGCTCTTGTTACCCAGGCTGGAGTGCAATGGCGTGATCTTGGCTCACCGCAACCTCTGCCTCCTGGGTTCAAGCAATTCTCCTGGCTTAGCCTCCCGAGTAGTGGGACTACAGGCATGTGCCACCATGCCCAGCTAATTTTTGTATTTTTTTTTAGTAGAGACGGGGTTTCACCATGTTGACCAGGATGGTCTCCATCTCTTGACCTCGTGATCCACCCACCTAGGCGTCCCAAAGTGCTGGGATTATAGGAGTGAGCCACAGCGCCCAGCCCAAAATATTTTTTAAAAACCAAAAAACTGCCGGGCGCGGTGGCGTGTGCCTATAGTCCCAGCTATTGGGGAGGCTGATGTGGGAGAATCACTTGAGCCCAGGAGTTCTGGGCTGTAGTGCGCTATGCCGATCGGGTGTCCGCACTAAGTTCGGCATCAATATGGTGACCTCCCGGGAGTGGGGGGGGACCACCAGTTTGCCTAAGGAGGGGGTGAGCTGGCCCAGGTCGGAAACAGAACAGGTCAAAACTCCCGTGCTGATCAGTAGTGGTGGGATAGCGCCTGTGAATAGCACTGCACTCCAGCCTGGACAACAGGGAGACCCCGTCTCTTAAACAAAACAAAACAACTAGGCCTGGCGCCGTGGCTCATGCCCGTAATCCCAACACTTTGGGAGGCCAAAGCAGGTGGATCATGAGGTCAGGAGTTCGAGACCAGCCTGGCTAACATAGTGAAACTCCATCTCTACTAAAAATACAAAATTAGCCCTGCGCGGTGGCATATGCCTGTAGTCCCAGCTACTTGGGAGCCTGAGGCAGGAGTATCACTTGAACCAGGGAGGCAGAGGTTGCAGTGAGCCGAGATTGTGCCACTGCACTCCAGCCTGAGCAACAGAACGAGACTCCATCTCAAAAAAAAAAAAAAATTAAAATTAAAACCAAAAAAATAGCCAGGCATGGTGGCTCATGCCTGTAGACCCAGCTACTTGGAAGGCTGAGGTTGAGACAATCACTTGAGCCCGGGAAGTTGAGGCTGCAGTGGGCCATGACTGCACCACTGTACTCCAGTCTGGGCAACAGAACGATCCTGTCTCAAAAACAAAAAACAAAACCACAACAAACCAACCTGGAATGGGAAGGAGGAAAGTTAGGGTTGTATTGTTTTCTATTGCGGTATAACAAATTACTCCAAATTTTAGCTGCCTAAAACAATAAATATGTATTAGCTCACAGTTTCTGTGGGTCAGAAATCTGGTACAGCTAAGTTGGCTCAGGGTCTTCCAAGATTGTAATCAAGGTGTCAGCTGGGGCTGACACTCACTGAGTGGCCAGAGGAGGTTTCACCCTGAAGACACTCACTTGGCTATTGGCAGGTTTCAGATCCTCACTGGCTATTGGCTGAAGTTGTCACTTCTTGCCACATGAGAGCTTTGAGAGAAAGAGAGAGAAGAAAAGAGGAGCTGGAGACAGAAGCCAGTCTTTCTGTAACCTAATCTCATAAGTAACATCCATCACTTTTGCCACAGTCTATTTTTCAGAAGTGAATGGCTAGATCCAGTTCATACTCAAGGGGAGGAAATTACACATGGCGGTGAACACCAGAAAAGGGGATCACTGGGGTCCATTTCAGAGACTATGAGAGGACCAAAGGAGATGACTTACAGCAGGTGATGTCTGAACTAGACTCTGAAGGAGTTAGCTAGGTGAAGAGTTCCATGACTGTCTTAGCAGAGAATGCTATGTGTGAAGTAATCTGGAAGGGAGAGACAGAGTCTGAGTCTGGAGGAATTGCACATTCAGTAAGGCTGGAGGATAGGCTGCTGTCTCTTTGGAGACTAGAGGCAAGTTGATGCTGTTGAGATGCATTTGACAGCTAATTCTGTCATCCAATGGTGCCTCCCAAGTTAATGCCAAATTCCTTGCTTAATATGCTCTTGTTCACTCTGTTTTTGCCAAGTTTTAAATAGTTATTCAACATTACATGTTTCATGGACACACAAAGCTTCTATATATAATAAAATAAAAAATTGAACTTACAACCTCTTTCCTATTTACAAAAACGGTTAGAGCAGTTTTCAGTAGAACACATTTATCAATCATTACAAATGTGAAAAGCATGACTAGAATTTTCAGTTATCAGTGGATGGAGATCCCCTGACACTTTGGAATGTATTTATTTACTTTTTTTTTTTTTTTTTTTTTTTGAGATAGGGTCTCACTCTGTCACTCAGGCTGGAGAATAGTAGCACGATCTCAACCCACTGCAGCCTCCACCTCCCAAGTTCAAGCGATTCTTCTGCTTAGCCTCCCAAGTAGGTGTGATTACAGGTGTCTTACCACCCCTGCTAATTTTTGCATTTTTAGTAGAGGTGGGGTTTCGCTATGCTGGCCAGGCTAGTCTCAAACTCCTGAACTCAGGTGATCCGCCTGTCTTGGCCTCCCAAGGTGCTAGAATACAGGCATGAGCCATCGTACCCAGGCTTGTTTACTTTTTTGTTTTTTGGGTGTTTTTTGTTTTTTGTTTTTTTCTGTCGCCCAGACTGGAGTGCAGTGGCGCAATCTTGGCTCACTGCAACCTCTGCCTCCTGGGTTCAAGTGATTCTCCTGCCTCAGCCTCCTGAGTAGCTGGGACTACAGGCACATTCCACCACACCCAGCTAACTTTTGTATTTTTAGTAGAGACAGGGTCTCACCATGTTGGCCAGGCTGGTCTCGGACTCCTGACCTCAGGTGATCCACCCACCTTGGCCTCCCAAAGTGCTAGGATTATAGGCATAAGCCACTGCTCATTATTTTAAAAAGTAAATAGCTGGGCATGGTGGCTCATGCCAGTAATTTTTTTACTTTTTACTTTTTTAAATAAAATTTTACATTGAACTATAACACTCATAGAAAAGCACACAAATAATAAAGATACAACTCAATGAATTTTCACCAAGAAAAATATCATCCAGATTTTAAAAATAGAACATTGTCGGCTGGGTGCAGTGGCTCACTCCTGTAATTCTAGCACTCCGGGAGGCCGAGGTGGGTGGATCACCTGAGGTCAGGAGTTCAAGACCAGCCTGGCCAGCATGGTGAAACCTCATCTTTAAAAAAAAAAAACAAAAATAATAAAAAAATAAAATAAAATAAATTTAAAAAAATAGAACATTGTCACCCCCAATCTCCCCTTGTGCCATTTTCCAGTCACAAATCCTCTCTTCCCCAAAGATAACCACTACCCTGACTTCTACTATCATAGAGTAGTTTTGCCTGTTTGAACTTTATATGAATGGAATGATATAGTCTATACTATTTGTATTTGGAACTCATCATTTATTTTTGTGAGACTCATCCACATCCCTGCACGTAGTAATAGTTGGTCAATTTCACTGCTGTATAGTATTCCATTGACTAGACCACCATGTATTTAGCTATTCTACGGTGAATAGAACTTTAAATTGTTTCCAATTTGAGGGAATTATGAATAGTATTGCTATAATCATTTATGATTAGGTCCCATAGTATACATATGTACACATTTCTTTTGGGTCTACGCCTAGGAGTGGAACTGCTGGGTCATAGGTATACACATATTCATGATTAATAGATACTGACAGTTTTCCCAAAGTGATTGCACTAATTTACACTCCCAGGAGCAATGTGGGTTCCATTTGCTCTACCTCCGCATCCTTGCCAGCACTTCATATCTATACCTATATATTTTAAATTTAATTTAATTTTATTTTGAGACGGAGTTTCACTCTTGTTGCCCACATTGGAGTGTAATGGTGCGATCTTGACTCACCACAACCTCCACCTCCCAGGTTCAAGCGATTCTCCTGCCTCAGCCTCCTGAGTAGCTGGGATTACAGGCATGCGCCACCACGCCCGGCTAATTTTGTATTTTTAGTAGAGATGGGGTTTCTCCATATTGGCCAGGCTGGTCTCAAACTCCTGACCTCAGGTGGTCCACCTGACTTGGCCTCCCAAAGTGCTGGGATTACAGGAGTGAGCCACCGCGTCCCACCCCATATCTATATTTTTATTATAAGCTATTCTGAAGAGTATGCAGCGATCTCTTATTGAGGCTTAATTTGCATTTCCCTAATAACTAATGATGTTGAGCAATTTTTCATATGATCCACCTTTTACATATATTCTTTTGTGAAGTGTTCATTTAAACCTTTGCTCATTTCTCCCTTGGGTTGTCTTTTTCTTATTGCTTTGCAGACACTCTTTATATATTGCATGAATTTACTAGGGCAGCCAGGCAACCATAATAAAGTACCACTAACTGGATGGCTTGAATAACAGAAGTATTTTCTCACAGTTCTGGAGCCCAGGAATCTGAGATCAAGGTGCTGGCAGAGTTGGTTCCTTCTGAGAGTTCTGAGGGAGAATCTGCCCCATGCTTCTCTCCTAGCTTCTAAGGATTAGCTGGCAATTTTTAGTATTCCTTGGCTTATAGATCTCTGCCTTCATCTTCACATGGGATTCCCCTGTGTGTGTTTCCCTGTGTCCAAATTTTTCCTTTTATGAAGACACCAGTTATGTTGAATTAATGATGGTGGCAGCTGCTACCATCATGCTGGCTGCAGCTGCCCAAATCATGGCTGCAGACCCAGGCCTCCTGCTCTATGGAGCAGGGAGGAGGCCCACCCTCCTGAGTGGGGCTACAGCTGCCCAAATTGTGGCTGTGGATCTGAGCATGTGCTCTTGGTGGGGGTGCTGGGAGCAGGCAGGATCTGCCCTTGAGGGTGCAGCTACAGCTGCCCAACCTGGAGCTGCAGACCTGGGCCTCCCACTCTGCAGAGCAGACAGGAACCAGGGACAAACAGGAGCCCCACCCCTTATCAGTTGGCAGGGATGGGAGCTCCCCTGGTGTAGCTGTGGCTGCTCTCCCAGGCACAGGACCTGGGCCTCTCTGTAGCCTGTACCCTCTGGGCCAGGGAAGATGACACCCCCACCCTACATCATCCCTGCAGGCTCAGGGGTGTCTGTTCCCACTGCCTGGCCTCTCTCCACTCCTAGTGCCCACTCAGATCTTGAAGCAGGGTTGGGGCTGAGCCTCGAGGCCATGAATGGCAACGGGAGGGAAACAGAGTCCTGGGCGAGAGGAGGTGAGTCCCTGTTAAGGCCCCACCTTCAGGTCAGGGGCTTCCTGTCCCACAGACCAGACCAGAGTGGAGACTCATGGTGCCTCTTTCAGGCCTGCCCACGGCCACCCATGAACCATTTGGCATGCAATTCTTCCCCTCCAAGGTCCATAAAAGCCCTGGGCTTAGCCAGAGCAAGAGAAGATGGAGAGAACAGGGAGAAGACGGCACAGGAAGATCAGCTGCAGAGAGGAGCTACCCTCTCTGCTGAGAGCTTCAGAGACCTACAGAGACATCCAGACAGCCAGCTGCAGACAGGAGCAATCCTCTCCAGGGCCTTGTCTCTGCTGAACAGCAGATATCGGGATAACCTGCCTACAGAGAGGGGCTACCTACTGTGGGTCTCCTCTGAGCTGTTCTAACACTTAATAAAGCTCATCTTCATCTTGTTCACCCTTCCCCTGTTTGCGTACCTCATTCTTCCTGGACACAGGACAAGAACTCACGCTGGCCACAGAGGTTTCCGGCCAGAAAATTGACACCCCAAAGATCCTGTAACATTAGGGCCCACCCTACTCAAGTATGACTTTATCTTAACTAATCACATCTGCAGTGACCCTATTTCCAACTAAGATTGCATTCTAATGTACAGGGGTTGGGACTTGGACATAGGAATTTTGGGTGGGTACAATTCAACCCATAACATATATGTTTTGAAAAACTTCTGTATGGGCGTTAGTGGCTCACGCCTGTAATTCTAACACTTTGGGAGGCCGAGACAGGTGGATCACTTGAGCCCAGGAGTTCAAAACTAACCTGGGTAACATGGCAAACCATGTCTCTACCAAAAAAACACGAAAATAAGTTAGGCATGGTGGTGTGTGCCTGTAGTCCCAGCTACTCGAGGCTGAGGTGGGAGGATGGCTTGAACCCCGGAGGTGGAGGTTGCAGTGAACTATGATCACGTCACTGCATTCCAATTTGGGCAACAGAGCCAGACCCTGTCTCAGAAGAAAAAAAAAAAGGAATAAAGAAGAAATATTCTAGTGCTTTGCTATTAAGCTCTCTTACTGGTGTCGTAGTGGATTAAAGATGGCCATCTTTTTCATTCTCTCCATTGAGAGTTGGTGTTTATTACCTCCTCCCTTGAAAACAAGCTTGTCCTATGACTGATTAACCAATAAAACGTGTTGCAAGTGATCCTGTGTCAGTTCTGGGTCTAACCTTGAAGGGCAGATTCCCTCTTGAAAGGCTTGTTCTTGGAACGTTTACTCTTGGGGCCCCAGGCTATGAGAAGCCCAAACCACACAGACAGGCCATGTGTAGGTGTTCCTGAGTCAACAGCCCCCGCTGAGCTCCCGACCAGTAACCACCATTAGTTAACCAGCCATGTGAAAAAACCATCATGGACATTCCATCCCAACTGAGCTCAACCACAGCCATCACCTCCTCGGGACACTGAGATTTCTGCACTTTCAGCATGTGTGGCACTCTGAGGTTGTGCTGGAGACCGACCCAGGGAACCCCTCTCACCACACAGCAGTGCACATAGGTGAATCGGGGTTGAGGCACCCACTGGCCCAGTTCTGGGAGCAGTGTGGGCCCGGAGTGCTGAGATAGCGGTGCCTCTGGGCTGCTGTGCATTTATCTAGGTGAGGAGTGCTAAGGGCCTAAGCGAGTGTGGCAGTGAAATCAGAGCAGTGACAGAGGCAGAAAGGCTGCCGTGCCATGGACAGTGCTGGCTGGGCTTGCCAGGAAACATGCATAGAGAGTTACGGTTGGGAAAGTTTATCAGGACCAGCACCTATGAAAGAAAGAGGCAGAATTGGGCAGGGAGAGCTGTCAAATGGAGATACTCGAGCAAAGACTGTCCAGAAAGAAATCCTGCCTTGCGGGGGAAATGGTGAGGCCCCATTCCACCTCTTTGCTCAGTCATTGCCTGAGAGCTGCCCAGAGGCCGCTGAGGCCTCAGCCAGACTGATGAAATGGTGTGCGGGAGCCAGCTTGCTCTGGCTCCCAATAGCTGATTGTGACATTTTCAGGAATTTTATGAGCCAGTTGTTAAAGACGATCATTATTACAAATTACATAATGTAAACTAACAATTGAATAAAATATATTAAAAACAAAGCGAATACACTTAGCAAATAAGCACACAAATAGATATTCAAGGTCATTAACCATTAGAGAAATACAAGCGAAAGGTATGATTAGCTACCTCTACACATTGATAGCTAAAGGTTTTTTTTTAAATATTGATAATAACAAGTGCTGACAAGGACGAGGGGCAATCAGATCTTTTGTACATTGCTGATGGCAGTATAAAATGGTACAGCCACACTGGAAAAGTTTGGTAGCTCTTTTTCTTTCTTTGTTTTTTTTCAGACGTGGTCTTGCTCCATCGCCCAAGCTGGAGTACAATGGCTCAATCTCAGCTCACTGCAACCTCTGCCTTCCAGACCCAAGCAATCCTTTCACCTTAGCCTCCCAAGTAGTACATGCCACCATGTCTACTAATTTTTGTATTTTTAGTAGAGACGTTAGTAACCAGTATTAGTTAACCAGCCATGTAAAAAAACCATCATGACCATCAGTTGATAACTGAGCTCAACCACAGTCATCATCTCCTTGGGACACAGATTTGTGCACTCCAGCATGTGTGGCACTCCGAGGTTGTGCCAGAGAGTTTCGCCATGGGGTTTCAACATGAGGTTTCACCACGTTGGTCAGGCTGGTCTCCAACTCCTGACCTCAGGTGATCTGCCCGCCTTGGCCTCCCAAAGTGCTGGGATTAGAGGTGTGAGCCACTGTGCCCAGCCTGCTTGGCTGACTTTGTATTTTTTGTAGAGATAGAGTTTTGCCATGTTGCCCAGGCTGGTCTGGAACTCCTGGGTTCAAGGGATCCTCCCACCTCAGCCTCCTAAAGTGCTGGGATTATAGGCATGAGCCACTGCGCCCAGCCTGGTAGTTTTTTGTAAAGTCGAACATACGTTTATCATATGAGCTAGCAGTCTCTCTCCTGTGTATTTATCCTAAAGAAATAAAAAATTTATGCTCATACAAAAACCCGTACAGTATTCTAGACATAAGAAAGTAAAGGAGAAAGGTTAATATTTCATATTAAATTTAAAAGTGTGCCATGTCTGTAGCTATTACATTGTAAATAGTACAAAAAATTGAGGGATATTCTAGTTTTTGAAAACGGTTATCTGATTCAAAAAGAAGTCACTCATGCTATTGAATAATGAAGTTCCCAACAAACACCTTTGTTCTTTTACTTTCATTGTAATCCTTAATGTAAACAAAAATATCAATCAATGTTCATGTCAGAATCATATCTGATATATGTTGAATAAGGAGTCTTTAAACAGAAATACAGGTGAAACAAGGTTAGATATTAATGGGCCCTCGGGAACCTTATTCTGTATTTCCCCTAAGAGCAATGGTTCATTATTCACTATTTCAGTGTTTGAAGCCACTTTATAGAGCTTATAGAACTACAGAGAATACTGAGAACCCACTGTATATATGCACACGTTTCTCCCCGCTAAGAGCTGGTTGTTAAATATTACCAACACACCACTGACTGCAGGAGCTCGCCACACTGGGGGGTGCCAGCAAACCACATGGCTGCAGCCAGGCAGTCCTGTCTTAAAGTGAGATCTGAGTGATACATCTCCACGTTGGCCCCAGTTTCCAGGCCTACAGTTAGAGAGGTTCAGTATTTGGGTCACAAACATGTAAGTTTGAATACCACCTTCCTAATTTACTAGTTGTGTGTCCTCGGGCAAGTGACACTGTGCCTCATAGCCTCAATAAGAGAACAGCTATTTCACAGTTTTGTTGTGAGTCCCAGTGAGATTGTGTCATGTATGTGAAATGCTGGTACATGTTAGACAGTGTGAAAGGAAAATACCTTGGGCCCCCAGAATCACTAAGGAAAACTCAATGTGGAAACTGCTTAGGGCAAACCTGCCACCCATTCTGTTCAAAGTTATCCCTCTGCTCACTGAGATAGATGCACATCTGATTGCCTCCTTTGTAAAGGCTAATCAGAAACTCAAAAGAATGCAACCTGGAAGCTCCCTCCCACTTTACTTAGAGTCTTCCTGCCTTTGCTTCAAATTGTCCCGCCTTTCCAGACCGAACCAACGTACTTTTTGTTGTTGCTGTTGTTGTTGTTAAGATGGAGTCTCACTCTGTCACCCGGGCTAGAGTGCAGTGGCATGATCTTGGCTGACTGCAACCACTGACTCCCGGGTTCAAGCAATTCTCTGCCTCAGCCTCTCAAGTAGCTGGGATTACAGGTGCCCGCCATCACGTCTGGCTAATTTTTGTATTTTTAGTAGAGACGGTTTCACTATCTTGGCCAGGCTGTTCTGGAACTTCCTGATCTTGTGATCCATCCGCCTCGACCTCCCAAAGTGCTGGGATTACAGGCGTGAGTCACCGCGCCCGGGCCCCAATGTACTTCTTACATATATTGATGGATGTCTTATGTCTACCTAAAATATATAAAACCAAGCTGTGTCCCCGCCAACCTTGGGCACATGTCATCAGGACTTCCGGAGGCTGCATCACAGGCAGGTCCTCAACGTTGGCAAAATAAACTTTCTAATTAACTGAGACCTGTCTCAGATTTTCTTGGTTCACAATAGTGACTAGTATTAATCCTCTTACACACTACCCCAAACTCCAACAAAGGCGGAGAAATACCCCATTCTGTCTGCTGCTCAGTCCTTTGATTACGGAGGATCAGACTGCAGTAGCATTGTGCCCAGTCATTCTAAATCAGCTTTCAGCACGAGTACTCACTCTGTCTGAAAGGCCCAGGCTGGGTCCTGCAGTGGAGATGCCCAAACCTGAGATTCAAGAGAACTGCTGCCAAAAAAAGTTTCCCCTGTTTCCAGGACCACACTAGGGGCTAGCTCTTGATGCTTTCCTGTCATCACAGGAATAGTAGGCAATGTTCTTGCTGGTGTCTCGGTGTCTGTGGCTTCTGGTTCTGTGTGTGTGTGTGTGCGCGTGTGTGTGTGTGTGTGTGTGTGTGTGTGTGGTGAGGGAGTCAGGGTGGGGGGAGAATGGATTTGCTTATCTGTTTTTCTCCGTTTCTCAATACCCTAATCTGGGCTTCAGAAGCCCCGGTTGCCCCAGTTCAGAGCTTGCTTTCTCTGACTCAGCTTTACCCTCAAGACACAGTCTCATCTCTGAGTCATCAGGCTGGTCTCCTGCTTTCGAGGACAGCAGTCTGGCACTCCTGCTCCATCTTCCCAGGAAAGGTGCTGTCTCCACACCCCAGTGCCAGCCCCATGCCTAACTTGGCTCACAATGCCCAGAACCAAGAAACAGATTATCCGTGAGATCAGAGAATGCCCAAGGAAAAGTTTCCGGGACCAGGAGTTTCAGTTCCAGCTCCCTCAGTTCGCTTGTATGACCTCGGGCTAGAACTGGGCATCCTCTTCCCTAAAATGGAAATACGACCCACACTGTGGGCTCTATCCCACAGGGATGTCGGGAAGCCCAAATGAAAATAGTGTGAGGTGCCCCCAAACATGAGAGCACACACCTCTGGCCTGCAGGCTGGATCTCATCCCTAAACCCATTTCCTTTGGCTTCAACAATGTTCTTCATTGGAGGTGGGATTCAAGCTTATATCTGTGTGACCCAAATACTGAACCTCTCTAACTGTAGTGTGTAGCATTACACAAGTGAGCTCCTAACAAATTTGGGGACTTCATTTAAATATCTGACTTATGGCTTCTTTTCTTTTTTCTTTTCTTTTTTTTTTTTTTTTTGAGATGGAGTCTTGCTCTGTCGCTCAGGCTGGAGTGCAGTGGTGCAATCTTGGCTCATTGCAGCCCCCGCTTCCCGGTTCAAGTGATTCTCCTGCCTCAGTCTCCCGAGTACCTGGGATTACATGTGCACACCACCACAGCTAATTTTGTATTTGTAGTAGAGACGGAGTTTCACCGTGTTGGCCAGGTTGATCTCGAACGCCTGACCTCAGGTGATCCACCCACCTCAGTCTCCCAATGCGCTGAGATTACAGGCATGAGCCACTGCGTCTGGCCGAAGCCTTCTTTTAAAAATGGGAGGATCTAGCCGGGCGCGATGGCGCGTGCCTGTAGTCCCAGCTACTCGGGAGGCTGAGGTGGGAGGATCGCTTGAGTCCAGGAGTTCTGGGCTGTAGTGCGCTATGCTGATCTGGTGTCCGCACTAAGTTCGGCATCAATATGGTGACCCCCTGGGAGCAGGTGACCACCAGGTTGCCTAAGGAGGGGTGAACCGGCCCAGGTCGGAAACGGGGCGGGTCAAAACTCCCGTGCTGATCAGTAGTGGGATCATCCCTGTGAATAGCCACTGCCCTCCAGCCTGGGCAACATAGCAAGATCCGTCTTTTAAAAAAAAAAAAATTTTTTTTTTAAATAAAAATAAAAAATGGAAGGATCTGGCCACAGTAATCTCTTTCCCTAGATGGCAAAACAGACTGAGCTGAGTAGTAGCAGCCCCTTCCCTTGGGCAAGAACCTGGAGCTAATGTCAGGCTCGCCACAGTCCCCACCACTCCCTACTATATCCCAACACTGGGACCAAGCCTCCGCTGCCATTTATTATTGCTCTGAGATATTGATTTGCTCCAGTGGAGCTCTAGTGGAAGTGAAATCATTCTAATAGCTATATTTCTACAAAAACGGAAAATGAAAGTCCCAGAAAGTACTTCCCCATCTGGGTCACAGTGTCAAAAAGGAAATCCCTTTGTTTAAGTGTTAGCCCTTGCCAATGGGCCCATGAAAGATGCCCATGAGAGGAGTCAGAGCTGGCATCTGGAGTCTCACGGGCTACACAGCCCTCTACTTCCCCATCGCCCATATCTTCTTCTGTAAAGGAGCAGTAGCAGCAGCTCCTTTCTCCTAGGGTTACGGTGCACAACGCCCACCAGGCGCTGCTCATTCAAGGTTAGCCGTTGAAACGCAAACATTTTGAACTGATAAAAAAAAAAAAAGAAAGAAAGAAAACTTCGGTGGGGCCTGGCGCGGTGGCTCACGCCTATAATCCCAGCAAATTGGGAGGCCGAGGCGGATGGATCACCTGAGGTCAGGCATTCAAGACCGGCCTGGCCAACATGACGAAACCCCATCTGTACCAAAAATACAAAAGTTAGCCGGGCGCGGTGGCGGGCACCTGTAATCCCAGCTGCTTGGAAGGCTGAGGCAGGAAAATGGCTTAAACAGGGAAGTCGAGGTTGCAGTGAGCCGAGATCGCACCACTGTGCTCCAGCCTGGGCTACAGAGTGACTCTGGCTCAAAAACGACAACAACAAAACCTTTGGTGAGAGGTGGGACTGTGAAGTGAAAAGACTTAGGGTTCCTGAGTGGGACTACAGCAAGGATTGGGAAGGAAAAAAGGAAATGGAAAAAGACGATTTAAGAGAGATAACAGTTCTGTTACTACAACCCCAGCCCTCACTGCCCCTCATCCAGGCGAGGACCTCACTTGCTGAACCCAGCTTCTGAGTGCGCAGACCTGGGTTCCAGTTCCGGCTGGGGCAAATCGTTTCGTTGTCTGATGCTGTTTCCACACCTATCAAATGAGGATAGAAACGTCTAGATGAACTGAGATAAACGCATATGAAAGCACTTTGGGAATCTGAAAAGCGCTATGCACAGGTTAGGAGTTTTTGATCTCTTCTCAAAAAGTTTTTGTTCTAAGCTCATGTTTATCAAGGCTTTTGAGTTTATCGAGACTAAGACCCTCCCCCTCGATTTCGCAATTCTGCCCCTTCCTACACACCAAAGCCCGCGCCGCGTTAGGAGTCTTTTTTTCTCCCCTAGCGAAGGCGGGGACTCGGGCGCTGTTGGCAGCTGGCGACGCGGGGCGAAGCTGTGGCTGGTGGCGCCTGGCCAGTCCCGCATCCGCTGCGGTGGGTGTGCCCGCAGGGGTGCTCCCGGGCCAGGGCCGAGCCCGCCGGCCAGAGGGCGCCTGGAGGGTGTGCGCGCCGCGGACGACCAGGGTGCGCCAGCCCGGGGGTGCGCGCCTGGGACGCGGACTGTGCATCCGGAGGCTGCGTGCGCCCAGAAGCCGGGGTGTGCGCCTAGCTGCCCCGGCCCCGGGCACCGAGGGCCGCCTCGCGCAGGACTTCCCGCAGCTCGCCAAGGTAAGGGACTCTGAGACCCCAGTCCCCGGCAGTGCGTCTGCTGGGGTGTCCAACACCGCCCTGCGCGACCCGGGTGTTGGCCCCGGGCGCTCGACCACTCTCGTCTCGCCTCCGCCATCCGCCTCGCCCCCGTCACCCGACTTGCCCCCTCCCCCAGCGCCGCGTCCCCGGCACCCTTTAAGGCAGTGGCTGCGGCAGCTTGGGCCGACCTGGCGCCCCCGCCTCTCAGCCTGGGGTCTGCGACAGCAAAGGAGGGGGGCTGCTCGGGCTGCCCAAGGGTGGGCGCCGCTCCCTTTTCAGCCCATATTGGCTCTCCGCGCCCCAATTCTGGGGATGGAGGAAGCGGAGACCGTGCTGTCCTTGCGGCTCAGGTGGTGCAGCCCCGCCCAGCTTTTCCGAGCGGGGCGCTGCGGTCGGGGATGCAGCCTGCGGGACTGGGGGCTCTTTGCCTCGGGCTTCCACTACTACCTGGAATCGAGCTGTTAGTCTCTCTCCTGTCGCAAAAGTCTCCCCGTAGTGCCAACCCTGCCACTCTTTGGCCCCTGGCTGAACTTTCCAGCTCTCCCTTTGGGCCACGACCTTGGGTGGAGGCAATGGTGCAGCTCCGGGTGCTCTAGACGCCGCCGAGGGCGCTTTGCCCAGCCCGCCTGCCTCTTGTGAGCTCCTTTCCCTTCTGCCTCTCCAATAAGGTCAAACCTGTGACTCTGGGTAGTTTGTCTCTGCAGACTGGCCAGAAATGGGAGTTGAAAAGTCGAGCCCATGGCCACTACGCTGGGTCTGAACCTAACTCTTGCCCTGGGCATCCTTCAGGGTTGCAAAAGGCAAGTCCTGGTTTCCAAGCTCTCTGGGGTGCAAGCCGTTAGGGCAAAGAGGGAGATTTTCCAGGAGAGGGAGGAGGAGATTCCAGCAGAGGGAGGAGGACCCCCTGAAGCCTGGGCAAAGTCCTATCCACCACATAGGGCCAGAGGAGGATCAGATGCAGCCAGTGACCCGGCTGAGGCCTGGGGGGGAAAGCATCTTGAATTAAACACCATTCCCAAGGACCTGGCTGGGTAAATCAAGCCAGGTTGCTTAGAGCCTCTCAAAACATGACACAGGAGGGACACACTGGGAATAGGGGCAGAGTCCGTTCTCATAATGCCTTTTCAAGCCCAGCCTTCCCACCTCACTGGACCGTTAGGTGACCTGGGGAAAGTGAGTTTTGGGAAATGGCTCCTGGATCAGACCAGACTTTGACTCAGTCAACAAATACCCTGTGCCAGGCACTGGCCAACATAGTGAGGTACAAAAGTGAACAAAACTGGCACTTTCTGGCCTCATGGAGCTTGCGTTCCAATGACCAACACCAACATGGTTCAAATCACTCACATAAATAGAGAATTGTCCAGTGCTGAGTTCTTTGAAAGGACTAGATACCCTGAGAGCCAGATAGGTCCAGTAGTGGCTCAGTCTGCAGAATGACAGGAGAGTGTGGAATGAGCCTTCTAGGCAGAAGGAGCTGCATGTAAGAGGGCCTAAGGTGAGTAGCAGAGTGAATTAGAAGAACTGAAAGTCTTCATTGGCTGAGTTCCTCCCAGGGGCCCCAGACGGGCAGTCCTTTAGTTGCACATCCCATTGACTGGTCCAGTCAGTGCCTTCGTTTATCAACTGTAATAATGAGTAGCTGGGGGGACAGGCATGGTGGCTCATGCCTGTAATCTCAGCACTTTGGGAGGCCAAGATGGGCAGATCACGAGGTCAGAAGATTGAGATCATCCTGACCAACATGGTGAAACCCCATATCTACTAAAAATACAAAAATTAGCCAGGTGTGGTGGTACATGCTTGTAATCCTAGCTACTCAGGAGGCTGAGGCAGGAAAATAGTTTAAACCAGGGAGTCGGAGGTTGCAGTGAGCTGAGATCGCACCACTGCACTCCAGCCTGGTGAGACAGCAAGACTCTGTCTCAAAAAAATAAAATAAAACAAAATAAAATGACATAAAATAAAATAAAATAATGAGCACTTGGAAGCCCCTGGCTAGGTCATCGTGTGGGGAGAGAAGAGAGGGAGAGACCAACAGCAGCTTGCTGGACTCACTGCCGCATGTGTACACCTTGGTCAGACAGCCCATGCCCACTCATGTTGCCAAGAGCAGCAGTTCATTTTCTTTTTTTTTTTTTTTTTTTCCCCCCCCCCCCCCCCCGGCGCCCCCCCCCCCCCCCCCCCCCCCCCCCGCCGCCCCCCCCCCCCCCTTCCCCAAGCGGGGGATTCCCGCCCCGGCCCCCCCCCCCGGGCCCCGTTCATTTTCTAATGTCCATTCAGCTCACAGCTAACCAAAGCCTCGACCCAACATTTAGGAAGATGTGTGCTGGGAGTGGTGGCTCATCCTAGACTTTTAAAACTAGAAAGAACTTACCTACAGTGTAAAATTCCTTAGGGTGGCATACCTGGCACTTCCTGGCCTGTGCCCTACCTACCTTCCCAGTCTCATTTCTGGTTCTAACACTTCCCCAGCCCCTTGCAATGAGCACCCTCTCTGTTCAGCACAATTATGCTTCAAGTAGTTCCTGGACCACGTGTTGCCTTTGCACATACTACCCTTGGTCTAAAATATTCTTCTTGTCTGCCCAGTGAACGCACTCTTAGCTTTGAACTTCAGCATTAAGCATAAGGTGTTTTGTCCCCCCCTAGAAGGCCCTTCCTGACAAGACAGAGGCAAATGCTGCCTTCTCTTTGTTTCTAAAGCTCCCTGGACATACTTCTGTCACAACAAACATCAACTACACTGAGCCCCTTAAAATCAGGACTCTCGGCTGGGCGCGGTGGCTCACTCCTGTAATACCAGTACTTTGGGAGGCTGAGGTGGGTGGATCACAAGGTGAGGAGTTCGAGACCAGCCTGGCCGACATAGTGAAACCCTGTCTCTACTAAAAATACAAAAATTAGCCAGGTGTGGTGGCATGTCCCTGTAGTACCAGCTACTCGGGAGGCTGAGGCACAAGAATCACTTGAACCCAGGAGGTGGAGGTTGCAGTTAGCCAAGACCGTAACATTGCACTCCAGCCTGGGTGACAGAGTGAGACCTCTGTCTCAAAAAAAAAAAAAAAAAAGCAAGACTCTCCTATATTTATGTCTCAAGTACCTAGCACAGAGCAGAGCACATAGAAAGTGTTTCTAAAAAGTGCTTCTTGGGTGGAAACTGTCTTGTCCACTATTTCTTAAGTTTTTTATGTGGGGGAGGGGGTGGTGGTTATTGCGTATATCTTTGAGATTCTGATGAAAATTATGGATACTCTCCTCCAACTGAGTAAAACCTAAAATATCTTGCATACGATGTTACATGATTCATAGCTCCCCCCCTCCACTAACCCACTTCCAGAACTCTGGACTTGAATTTTACAGAAAATGAAGGCTCAGTGAGTGCGGTGACCACCTGAGTACCCACAGCTGGCTGAGTGTAGGGATTCCCAAGCTCCTGACTTGCGGTTTAAAGCACCTTCCAGCTCTGTCTGCTTCTCTTAGCCAAGCAGCCTCTTTCGCCCCTGGTACTTTATGAAGGCCACTGCTCTCATGGCTGGAAGATGGATATCTTGGTTTTGCTTCAGTTCAGTAGCAGCCGAAGGTGTGACAGGGAGAAAAACCTTATTATGGGCAGAGTTGACAATGAGGAAGACAGATGGGGCCTCTCCCTGGTCTGCAATGTTATTACATCTGTTTTAGCTGGAGGAGGGTCACATGTGCTTCACAGTTACCTCCTGGGTCCTGGATTGGGCCATGTGGGCCAGGCTGGGAGATGCCCTTGATGGACCACTGAGATCAGAGTCTACTGACCTCGTCAAAGGTTTCCTCCCGCAGAACAGTCTAAGGAGAGAACGGGGTTCTTGCTTGCTGCTACCAGAGCTCTTGCCTGCCTGGCCCCTGCTTTCTGCAACAAGGTGCCTGCTTCAGGCTATATCATTCTTAGCAGATTGGGATTTTCATTCATTCAGTAATTCATCCATTCTTCAAAACTGCATTGAGCCTCTGCTCTGTGCCAGGCTCTGTGCTGATTCCAGATTACAAGAAAGGGCTATGGCGTATGTGCTGGTTTAACGTGGTTCTGCTCTGCAGGGGGAAGGGAAAAGGTAACTTTTACTCCTAGTTCAACCCATACTTTGGCAGGTATGGTGGGGAGGATATTTAGGACTTCTTAATGCTAAGAATATCCTTACTTTTATTTATTTATTTTTGAGACAGGATCTCACTGTGTCACCCAGGCTGGAGTGCAGTGTCATGCACATGGCTCACTGCAGCCTCCACCTATCTGCTTACTTTTAAAACTCTGATGTCGGGCAAGTTACATCATTTCTGGGGGTGGAGGACTCAATTTTCCTATCTGCACAACGGGTTTGAGAACAATCCTTTCTTGCCGATTTCTGGGTGATGGTGTGAATACAGTTATCACAGATCCACTCGATTGTGTGTGAAATAGGAAGAGTGCAATCTCATAATGTACATGTGTGTTGCCCCTGGCATATTCAAGCCTCACCCTAATCCCAGTTAGTTACTGCCATAATCCCCAATGTATAGATAAGGAAATCAAGGCTCAGAGAGGTTAAGTGACTTGCCAAGGATCATGGCACATATTAAATGACTATAAAACTGGAATTTCCCAGAGCCCTCTGTCTTTGGAGATCAGATGGCTAACTACTACTTTGTGTTACACTGTAGTTTTTGGGAAGAGGCATGAGTTTGGAGGTCAGTGTATCCTGGGATTGCAACCTAGGTTCACCGTTAAGCAGCTGTGTGATTTATAGCTGGGTCCTAACATCTCTGTGCCTCAGAACGCTAATCTCCCAGATCACGTTTGGACTAAGAGGCTTCTAATGGGCCTTTCTGTGAACAGCCTCCAGTCTACACAGATAATATTTCAAAGTAGGATTAAAGGAGAGAAAAGGGGCCCTCCAGCTAAAAATAGGACTGTCACAGTTTCCAGGATAAAATAAATGCTGTCCCAAGATTTAAAGTATGTAGATGGTGAATGTGATACACAGGCAGTTATAGATTGGTGCCGTCTGAAGAAGCTGGCTGAGCGTTCCTTCTCCAAGAGAAAGAAGTCCTGTTTCCAAAAGGATCGCCTCACTGTCTAGCCCAGGCCCTGGGCTCTGCCCCCTCAAATAACTTTCTGGAGACAGGCATTGTGGGAGAAAACAGAAATCCCAGTTCCATCCCTCTCTCCATTTTTTTCCCCCCGAAAGTAAATAAAACTTGTTGGTTGGATAGATTTTTTAATGTGGCTGTGGCTTTTTCCCCTTTGTATGGAAGGATCCTTTGTGTCTGCAGAGTTTCCTTTGGTATGTATTTCTAATTTGTGGCTTTGACGTCAAGTGACAAGGGGGCAGAGAAACAGAGCATTGGGAGAATTTGCTCCACACAAGGATAAAGAGCAGCCTTCAGTGCCGATTCCCCTCCACAGCCTGGTTTCTGCCCAGCAGCCCAGAGACGCCAGCTCTCGGTGACATCGATTTGGATGTTCCTAGCAGGGCACCAGGCAGCAGGGCTGAGTGTTTCCAGGCGCTGCGCTCAGTTTATCGGTGGTTCCCACCCCGCCCTCCCTTCCACCTTGGAAAATGTAGCTGTCCTACTCCTGGGGAAAGATTTAAAAGACAGATTGGCAAGTTCGTTCATGGCTGAATATAATAGTGTGATCAGGGTCTACATTTATTAGGTACAACATTGAGTATGAATGGGGAGGGAATTTAATCAATGTTTTAATTTTTAAAAACATTTTTAAAATTTTACTTGAAGTTCTGGGATACATGTGCAGAATGCACAGGTTTGTTACATCGGGATACATGTGCCATGGTGGTTTGCTGCATCCATCACCCCGGCATCTAGGCTTTAAGCCCCACGTGCATTAGATATTTCTCTTAATGCTATCCCTCCCCTAACCCCCCACCCCCCGGCAGGCCCCAGTGTGTGATGTGCCCCTCCCAGTGTCCACGTGTTCTCATTGTTCAACTCCCACTTATGAATGAGAACATGCAGTGTAATGTTTGAATTTTTAAGAGATTATTTTCATGGATCGTTTGTGTGATTTGAAATAAAAAATAATAACACAAGGCCTCACCCACCTGTCCCTCCATAATAGGATGTCTGGGAGTAAGAGGGAAAGAAAGGGAAAATGGCCTCACCATTTATTAGCCCTGTGAGCCTGAGAAAATTACTCAAGTTTACTAACTTCAGCTTCTTTGTCTGTATTAGTAAAATGGTGTTGACAATGGTGACCTGGGGCTCTTGTGACACAGAAAACAGAGACTCCCTTGAGTTGTGGTTCTAGGAAGAGAGTGGGAAGCCATAAAATGTAGTATATTAGTACCCCTTTACCCATGGGGGGATACGGTCCAGGACCCTCTTTGGATGCCTAACACCATGGATGGTACCGAACCCAATATACACTATGCTTTTTCCTATGCGTGCATACCCATGATAAAGTTTAATTTATAAATTAGGCACAGTAAGAGATTAAAAACAACAACGACAAAAGAATGATAACAATAATACTGTAATAAAAGCTATGTGATGTGGTCTTTCTCTCTCTCCCTCTCTCAAAATATTTTAATATTTTTGGACCTTGATTAACCATAGGTAACTGAAACCTCAGAAAGCGAAACCGCAGATAACAGGGGTCTGGGGGGACCACTGTATTGATGTCTAAGCACAGGTCTGGAAGGAGGCCAGCCATCCTTGAGGCAGATGATACCGTAGAGAGGATTTTGAGTTCAAGGTCACTCCACCAGTATAGCTGGTCGCTGGCCTTCACTCTAAGTGTCGTGGGTTAACACAGCACCTGCCTACCCACCCCTTGCCCTACAAGTGCACGAAGCTCTCTTTTGTTGCTGACTTCAAGTTCCAGAGAGCGTTCTGTTGTCTGAGCTGGTTCTCTGGAAGCTGAGGCAGGTGCCAGGCAGCACAGGCATGGGATGGCACTGAGGCAGGGGTCCTCCCTGGGCTGGTTGGACGAGAGGGGTGGGCAGAAGAGAGTCCTATGAGAAGAACTTTTGAGGCAGGAAGGGTGTGGGTGGAGATTCTTCAAGCAGGAGATACAGGTGAGCTGGAACTCAGAAATGTGCCCAGTACAAATACTTACTGAGCCATAAAGGATCGAACAGAGATTCTTAATACAGTGTCAAGAGCCCCAAGGGGTTCATGTGTAGAATTCAGAGAAGTCTGTGAACTTGGGCAGGGGGAAGAAAAAGAGCATCGTTATTTAGGATTCTCTTATATGATGAATGTAGGCAGCAATCCACAGCGTATTTGTAGTCTCTATGACATTGTCACCAATAGAAATCATAGATATTTTCGTATCACATTTTAGCTGCTACAGATACCTTGAAATATTATTTATGTCCCTGATGGCTTTGAATTTATAGTAGTTACTAAACCCACTGCTAGAGCTTGTTATTTAATGCATTAATAAAGAAGAATATATTACTATATTACACACTTTTAAAAATTTTAATAATTATATTTCGATATTACTGGTTTTCTTTGTAGTCAAGCTGTGCATTTTGTTTTATGCATTTTTAAACATTCTGAGAAAGAGTCCATAGGCTTCACCAGTCTGCCAAAGGAATGGAGGCACAAAAAAGGTTAAGACCCCCTCACAGGGAGTCAATAAGCTTTATCCCCCAATTTCTTACCTTCCTTCACCCTGACCTTTTATATACTCATCTATCTCTGTCTAATTAGTGGAAGACACTCTTGAACAGTAGTAAATTTTAGAACATAGAATTTACGGTTTGGGTAGAAAGCTTTGATGTATATCTAGAGGTCAGTTTACAAATTGCAGGCACACATGGGTGACTCAGTAGGTAATTCTATCAGCCCACAAACCTGCCAGCCCCTGAGCTGATTGCTTGGTTAATCCCATGCAAAGCAATCTATAGGAATAACCACCTAGCATACAATGATGATCCTGAGAGGTTAACGAAGTTTGTATAGACGAACTGATGAATCCCTTGATCCAGAGCAAACTAGAATCGGAGGAAGGAGTTGAAGCCGGGAAGAAGTAGCTTTGATGTGGGTTCTGAAATGGAGGGTATGCAGAGGAGGAGGAATAAGGATGTGGAGGGCTGGCCCATGCTGATTTTGAGGAGGAAGCCAGGAAACAGGAGAGTCTGCTGGAGCAATGTTTATTAGAGTAGTGGTTGTGTTTTTCTGCTACCTTTTATCGAACTTGCACCAGACACCGTGCCAAGCCCTTTGAATATAGCAGTTGTTTTATCTTTACCCACTACTCAATAAGGTACGACTGTTACCATTCCCATTGTGCTGGTGAGCAAAGTGAAGCTCTAAGAGGTTAAACACTTGCTCTAGGGTACCCGAGACATCAAGTGGTGGAGCCAGGAGCTCAGCCTGGATCTGCCTGATTCTAGAAACTTGTTCTAAAAAACTACTACTGTCGGCCGGGCACGGTGACTCACGCCTGTAATCCCCACACTTTGGGAGGCCGAGGTGGGCTGATCATGAGGTCATGAGATTGAGACCATTCTGCCTAACATGGTGAAACCAGGTCTCTGCTAAAAATACAAAAAATTGGCTGGATGTGGTGGCATGCGCCTGTAATCACAGCTACTCAGGAGGCTGAGGCAGGAGAATCGCTTGAAGCCATGAGGCAGAGGTTGCAGTGAGCCAAGATCACACCACTGCACTCCAGCCTGGGCAATGGAGCGAGACTCCATCTGAAAACAACAACAACAACAAAAAACCTGCTACAGGTAACCACGGGAAGTCCGTTTGGGAAAGCTCTGGCTGCCATACTGTTTCGGCAGGAAAGTGCCTACTCTCCGTCCTCATCTTCCGCAGTCCATCTCTCTGGCCTTTGCCTGTTCTCACGCCACTTCCCTCCCACCCTTAACCCACTCACAGGCACACAGTCTGCAGGAGTGATGTAGAACAGAAATTACAAGCAAAAGCTGTGGAGTCAGGCAGAATGGGTTCTAATGCCAGCCCTGCTACATGGCTCTGACCATGCTGAACCTCAGTTTTCATATCTGTGAAATGGAGATAATGATGCTTCTCTAAATTTACCTATTCTCCCTCCAGTGCTTCAGTGCCATTTTGGTTAGTTCTTTCCATTTGAGTGGGAGGAACTCGACTTAGACTGGGGGAAATTGTCCTCATCTTCTCAGTGACTCCTGCAGGAAGGCTCCCCTGATTTCTCTCCCAGTATGAGCAGCTGGCACTACTCATCACGGTATCTGGCTCTGGCCTTGTGAAGAGCTCATTCATGTTGCCGTGCGTGGCTGTCCCTCTGGAAGAGGCTCCCTCTCCCCTTCCCAGTGCCTAGTGCTGCATCTGTCATGGAGTCCTTCTCAGTAGAACCTTGATGAAAGCAAATGAATTGTTTCCTTCATTCCCATTCTTACCCCTATTCTGGGCTCCGTCACCGAGAGCTTGTCTCCCACCTTTCTTTGCCCCCTGCTTTCTCCCTCTCTCTCCAGTCCTCCCTGCATCCCACCATGGCCATTAATGCTGCTCTCCAAGTACCAGATGCATAAGGCTCCTACGCAGTTTTGTATTAGTTGAAGGTGGAAGAAACCTTCCCGCTTACCTAGATCAACCCCTCTTGTCTTTTAACTGAGAAGCGAACTACCAAGGGTACATGGCAGGCCCTGGGTTGCCAGGGGATTGAGTGACTGAGCTGAACGAGGACCTTTTGCTCCAGTTTGCTGCCTCACCCTGGCACTGATGATGACAGTGTCTCTTCCACACTGTTAAGTGGCGGATATTTGGGGCAAGGGGACGGGGGAGGAGCACATTCTTCTTCAGGTGCTTGCTTGCCTCCCTCGTGTGCCTGCCTTGGGGCTGGCCTTCCCTGGCCTAATCCTCTTCTCCTTCATGCTACCCCCCTGTCCCTTGGCTTCTCCAACTGCTGAATGGAGCCCTGTGTCTGTCAGGCCCGTGGGTGGCCGCCTTCGGGTGATGCCTGGTGGTGCTGAAAGGCTCCGCCTTGAGAGCTCTGCCCACTGGCAGAGAAATTCCTGGCTTTCGAGCCATTGCTTTGGGCTACTTTGTCTTCTTCAGGCAGCTCTTGTTAAAATGCAGATGTGTTACCTGGAAGGAGAACCTGTTAACCCATGGCAGTGTGCGGGCTGTGGAAGAGTGGAATGCCCTGGGCCTTGGCCAAGTCACATCACCACCCGATTCCTCAGCTGCCTATCTGTAAAATGGGGACAAAAAAGATTGTATCATAGAGTTACCCAAGGAGGCAAGGAGATAGTGCACATAAAGCCCTTGGCACAAAATAGCTAGTTAATAAAATTAGCTTTTTTTTTTTTTTTCCTGTTCTAAGATTCCCTAGCTGAAGTCCTGGTTCTTACTAGCTTTTTTTTTTTTTAACTTTTTTTTTTTTTTTTTTTTGAGATGGAGTCTCTGCTCTCCACCAGGCTGGAGTGCAGTGGCGCAATCTTGGCTCACTGCAACCTCTACCTCCCAGGTTCAAGCAATTCTCCTGCCTCAGCCTCCCAAGTAGCTGGGATTACAGGCACCTGCCACCACGCCTAGCTAATTTTTTGTATTTTTAGTAGAGATTGGGTTTCACATTGGCCAGGCTGGTCTCAAACTCCTGACGTCAGGTGATCCACCCACCTCAGCCTCCCAAAGTGCTGGAATTACAGGCATGAGCCACTATGCCTGGCTGGTTTTTTTTTTTTTTTAACTTTTTAAAAAAAATTGAGTAATGTAGTCTTCTTTACATTGAAGGTTTCTTTTTCCTTTCTAATTATAAGGTGGTTTTGAAGTTAACTTTCTTGCCTTTAAAATAGGTTAATAGATCCTACCTCACTGGTGTGTTGAGGATTTGCTGAGCTAAAGTGCCTGTGGATGCTCCCAGGCCTGCCCGGGGCTCTCAGTGAGAGCCTGGTGCTGTGGTCTGAAAGCTGGTGTCCTCCCAGAATTCAGATGTTGACGTCCTAATCTCCAATGTGATGTTATTAGGACATGGAATCTTTGGGAGGTAATTTAGGTCATGGAGGTGGAGCTCTCAAAAACGAGATAGTGCCCTTGTAAGAGAGAGCTCTGTCAATCCTTGTCTGTCAACCCTTCTGCAACACGCCAACATGTGAGAACACGCCAGATGCCAGCAGTCTGTAACCTGGAAGAGGAACCCCACCAGAACCCGGCCATGCTGGCATGCTGAAGGCATTCTCCCAGCCTCTAGAACGGTGAGACATATACATGTCTGTTGTTTAGAAGCCACCCACCCTATGGTAGTTTGTGATAGCAGCCCACACAGACTAAAACACCTGGCATTCTTAGAGTCATCCTGGAGGTGAGGATTGAAAGCCCCTTCTGGGTGAGTCCCTAAGGGAGGAGGTAGAGGAAAAAGAGGCAGGAGAATCGGAAGTCAGGGGGACCCTGCTCCTCCACCCCAGCTGCTTAGATTCCAAGTCTGGGTGGGAAGGGACTTGGGAATCTGCCTTGCTCTTGGAAAGGCTGGGCCCTGTGACCTTTTTCCCAGATCATTGCCTTCCAGGTGAGTTCTCTGAGGTGCTGTTCCCTGGGGGAGCAGGGCCCTCGGTGTTCCCTCCCTGGCTTGACTTTCGTGATGGTGGTAGGCGGAAACCAGAGTTTTCCTTAACCCTCTGATCTTGGGGTGAGTGTTGGTAGGTGCTGGAAACTGTTCCTTTGAGAGGGCAGCTGAGCTTTTTAGAACATCAGCCCAGTTGGCTGGAGGTGATGGCTCACGCCTATAATCCCAGCACTTTGGGAGGCCAAGGCGCGTGGATCATGAGGTCAAGAGATCGAGACCATACTGGCCTACGTGGTGAAACCCTGTCTCTACTAAAAATACAAAAATAAGCCTCGAGTGATGGCGGGCGCCTGTAATCCCAGCTACGAGGGAGGCTGAGTCAGGAGAATCGCTTGAACCCAGGAGGCGGAGATTGAAGGGAGCAAAGATTGTGCCACTGCACTCCAGTCTGGTGACAAAGCGAGACTCTGTCTCAAAAAAGCAGAGAGAGAGAGAGAGAGAGAGAGAGAGAAAGAAACATCAGCCTGGCTAGATTCTCTGTGATTCCTCCTGAGATCAGGATAGTTCTCTCCAGCCTGGACCAGGAGAGAGACCGAGAGCAGGAGCACCTGGCCCAGCCTCCTGGCCGGTGAGTGAGGAGGGGCAGGGGTCCAGCTGCTCAGGAGTTTTCTAGCAGCCAGCACAGCCTCACTTCAGGGCTCTCTAGAGGATTCTCCCGCCCCTGCCCTTGTCCTGACTGCAAAAGATACATTTTCTGGCCAGACAGCCGCCCTGGGCAATGGGAGTGAAGTGAGGCCCCTCTCCCTGCTGATGCCTGTGTGAGCCTCTCCAGCTCGCTTTCCAGTTAGCTTCTGGGGAAGGTGCGTCCCCACTGTCATCCATCATTACTGTAGTTAGCCTTCCAAAGCAGAGCCTGAATCATGCAGAAAACACTTTTCCCTAGGCGCCAGAGACCAGGAGCAAAGGGCAGGCAGAGGTGAATGCTGGTTCCCCAGGGCCTAGAGGCCAAGCTGCAACCTGCCACCTGCCGGTCTGATAGAGAAGACAAAAAGAGAATCCCACAGGGTAGGTACATGTGAGCAAAGGTGAAGGGGTGTTAAGGCGAAGGTGAGGTGTGAGAGGCATTTGTGAGGGGCAGAGGAATTGAGATGAGCCTAGAGAGGTATGCTGAGACAGCCTTCAGGGCCTAGCTGGTAGGCAAATGGGTGGCATTTGGCTTACATTTGGGTTTTGTTTGACCTGCATAGCATTTTTTTAAAAAGAAGAATTCAGTCAACATTTAAAAATCAGATTTTACATAAATCCACATGTCTAGCTTCTTTAGAAAAAAAAAAAGCAGGTCTGCCAACACTAGCCTTGAGTCACTCCTGCTATGGCCACACCTGAGTGGAAGGTGAACGGTAGACCTTCAGGTGATGGCTGAGGTCCCACCGCCAATTGGCTTGTCTGAAATCTCTGCCATAAGCTTACTGTGGAGTTATTACAATGTTCTCAGAAAGTTAATGCATTACAGGGGAGAAGAGAGAAATTCTAAACTATTATAATCCCTTTATTGGATTAGGAAATGAATTTTAATTACTTCTCAGGAATTTTTTTTTTTTTTTTTTTTTTTGAGTCGGAGTCTCTTTCTGTCATCCAGGCTGGAGGGTAGTGGCGCGATCTCAGCCCATTGCAACCTCCGCCTCCCGGGTTCAAGCGATTCTCCTGCCTCAGCCTCCCAAGTAGCTGGGATTGCAGGTATGCACCATCACTAATTTTTGTATTTTTAGTAGGACAGAGTTTCACCATGTTGGCCAGGCTGGCCTCAAATTCCTGACCTCCGGCGATCTACCCATCTCAGCCTCCCAAAGTGCTGGGATTACAGGCGTGAGCCACCACACTGGCTCCTCAGGAAAATTTTTTTTTTCTTTTTAAAAAAGACAGGGTTTCACCTTGTTGGTCAGGCTGGTCTTGAACTCCTGACCTCAGGTGATCCACCCGCCTTGGCCTCCAAAGTGCTTGGATTACAGGCGTGAGCCACGATGCCCAGCCCAGGGAAAATTTTTATTGTGGGTTGAGAAGCAGTTAGGCGGGGCAAATGGGGGGGCTTCCTGCCTGATGGCCTGGGAAGGAAGCTGGAGGAAGTAAAGGTGGGGCCAGGACATCTGGAAAGATGAAAATGACTAGTGGGCCCTTTTGCTCTCAGCTACGGTGTCCGAAATCTTTACTGGGGATGACACCAAAACACTCACCCTTGGCAAATATTTATTGCATTGTAAGATGTTTACTACTTTACTTTATTAACCTTTTAAGCTTAAAAAAAGGACAGGGTGAAATGTGTGTGTGTTTGTGTGTTTAATTGCTATGGAAACTAATAAAAAGAAAACTTTTAGGAATAATTTGGAAAAGGAGGAGGGAATATAAATTTATATTATATCATAATTATTTCTCCAATAATGTGTATGTTGGAGGGGGTGGCCTTTACAATTTGAAAGGCTCGGTGAACACTATTAGGAATTTTTTTATTAAAAAATTATTATAAATATCATACCAGTTAGCAGCAAATATTGAAAATATATAGAAGCAATGAGTTATGATCATGCCACTGCACCTCTGCCTGGGCAACAGGGATAGAGACTCTGTCTAAAAAAAGAAAAAAAAAATAGGCCGGGTGCAGTGGCTCACGCCTGTAATCCCAGCACTGGGAGGCCGAGGTGGGCGGATCATGAGGTCAGGATTTCAAGACCAGCCTGGCCACCATAATGAAACCCCGTCTCTACTAAGAATACAAAAAATTAGCTGGGCGTGGTGGCAGGCACCTGTAATCCCAGCTACTCGGGAGACTGAGGCAGGAGAATCACTTGAACCCAGAAGGTGGAGGTTGCAGCAGCCCGGGGCGACAATGCGAGACTCGCACTCAAAAAATAATGATAATAATAAAATAATATAGAAGCATACAAAGGTAAAAACTTTAAACTGTCAAGAATTGGTGGTTAGGGCATATGAACCAATCTGGAGGAAATTTATCTAGTTTGGCACTATATATATATATATGATATATACATATTCTTCTATAGACCTAGATACATATCCAGATATATTTGGATAGAAAGGTTTTTAAATAAAAATGGGGTATACCTATTGTCCTGCTGTTTTTTCCAACTTTGTCTTGAACATATTGCAAGTCATTATATTATGTCTGGGTCTGAGTAAGAAAATCTGTGGTCTGGGTGCAGTGACTAATGCCTGTAATCCCAGTGTTTTCAGAGGCTTGAGGCCAGCAGTTTGAAACCAGCCTGGGAAACATAGTGAGACACCTGTCTCTACAAAACATAAACATAAACATTAGCCAGCGCTGATGGCACATGCCTGTAGTCCCAGCTACTCAGGAGGCTGAGGCAGGAGGATTACTTGAGGCCAGGAGTCCAAGGCCATGGTGAGCCATGATGGCACCACTGCACTCCAGCCTGGGTGACAGAACAGGGTCTTGTCTTAAAAAAAAAGAGAGAGAGTGAGTCTGTGATGGGAAACACTACTAGATAGAAAGAGCTAGTCCTGAATCCCCACTGGGCCCCTCCAAACCTCAGTTGCCGATTCTATTAAATGGAGATAATAATTCCTTCCTTCAAAATGTGAATGTGCTCAAAGCAGCCTTTTGGGTACTGAGTTATCAGAGCCCACCGCTGCGCTAAGAGGAAGCAACCCCAACTTAACATCTTCCATTCTTTGGATTCCCCATTTTCCTTTCTTCACCATGTTGCAGGACGGTTCAGAGGGCCAGAGAATCTTGGATGAGTTAAAACTTTCACAATGGAGCTTAAAATTCTCCTTTCAGTGCTGGGTAACATCAAAATCTCAAGCAGGGCCGGGCACTGTGGCTCACGCCTGTAATTTCAGCAATTTGGGAGGCCGAGGCGGGCAGATCACCTGAGGTCAGGAATTTGAGACCAGCCTGGCCAACCATGGCCAACACGGCGAAACTCCGTCTCTACGAAAAAATAGAAAATTAGCTGGGTGCAGTGGTGGGCACCTGTAGGCCCAGCTTCTTGGGAGGCTGAGGCAGGAGCATCACTTGAACCCGGGAGGCGGAGGTTACAGTGAGCCGAGATCTCACCACTATATTCCAGCCTGGGTGACAGAGCGAGACTCAAAAAAAAAAAAAAAAATTCTCAAGCAGTTTATTAACAGCTGCATTCAGGTTTTGTTTAGGGCATTTTCCCTGAAATCACTTTTATTTATTCAGCTGTGGGAGAATTCCTAAAGCCAGGTATGTGGTGTACCCTGATAGTGGCCTGTGCTGGCTCTTGGGGGAGCGGGGCGGTGCCCTCCTGCTGCAGGAGAGGTCGGCCCCTCTTAGCACAATGGAAAGGATTCACACCTTGTCTTTGCAAGTGATACTCCCCTTCCCGCACTCTCCTTTTCCTTTTCACATCTCTTCTCCTGCTTCCCTCTCTAGATTACAATATTCCCTTTCATTTGGGTATCACTTCTTCTTTAGCAAAGCCCTTGTACTCCCATTTGCTCACTGAACCCTCTGGCAAGTCTATAGACTTAGGACAGTATTAGTAGGTAGCAGATAAGCAGCTGAGGCCCAGAGAAGTTGTGATGTGCCTTAAACTCACACAGCAGAAATTGGACAAATCTGAGTTAGGAGCTGGATTTCCTGGCTCGCAAGCCATGCGGGTCGCGCTGTATCATAGGGCCTCCTTTCTTTTCTTTTCTTTTCTTTCTTTTTTTTTTTTTTTTCCAGATGGAGTTTCACTCTTGTTGCCCAGGCTGGAGTGCAGTGGCTCGACCTCGGCTCACCGCAACCTCCGCCTCCCAGGTTCAAGCCATTCTCCTGCCTCAGCCTCCCAAGTGGCCGGGATTACAGGCACGTGCCACCATGCCTGGCTAATTTTGTATTTTTAGTAGAGATGGGGTTTCTCCATGTTGGTCAGGCTGGTCTCAAATTCCCAACCTCAAGTGATCCACCTGCCTCAGTCTCCCAAAGTGTTAGAATTAAAGGCATGAGCCACCGCGCCCGGCCTGCCTCCTTTCTTGATTGTTGCCAGGAATCTCCTGTTGGCGAGGAGGTGGGTATCTGGCCCTAGTGCTGGCTGGTTGGGAAAGGCTTTTTGGAATGCATGAGATTGTTGGGCTTAGCGTCCTGGAGAGACCAGTGGGAGCAAGAGAAGAGGACAGGGGTTGGAGAGGGAGGTTTTGGAGGTCACCTGAGGTCAGTGGAGGGGGCAGAGAGGAGCTGGGGAAGTTAAGGCCCAGTGCAGAGCCAGAACACTGAAGGGGAGGATCCTGGATTGGAAGTGGGTCCAGGGTCATCCTTGTCATCACTGGAAGGCTTGTGGGCTTTTTTGACATTTGGTCTCATATTGGATGTTTGGCCCTTTTCTTGCCCCAATCAGTGGCACATCATAAAAATCTGCTTCTGGTACCCCAATGAGGACCTCTTTCTTAATTCAGGTCACAACTCCCCAGCACTCCATTTCCATGTCCAATAAATCAAAACTTATCTGTTCTGTTGCTATTCAGATCAACTCCTTTGATTAAATGGTCCTAGAACATTTATTTAGCCCAAATTTGGTACAATAGCTATCTTATTGACCAGCTCTTGCCAGTAGAAATAGTATTTAAAGGTCCAGATATGGTGGCTCATGTCTTTAATCCCAGCAATTTGGGAGGCCAAGGTGGGCAGATCACTTGAGATCAGGAGTTCAAGACCACCCTAGTCAACATGATGAAACCCTGTCTCTATCAGACAATACAAAAATTAGCCAGGTGTGGTGGTATGTGCCTGTAGTCCCAGCTACTTCGGAGGCTGAGGTTGGAGAATTGCTTGAATCCTGGAGGCAGAGGCTGCAGTGAGCTGAGATCACACCACTACACTCCAGCCCTGGTGACAAAGTGAGAGCCTATCTCAAAAAAAAGAAAAAAAAGAAAAAAAATTTGAAACGTGTGATTAGTGGTGTAAAATGAGAGAGTTGAGCCTGGTAATTGCAAGAGCCTGTATAGCTCTTGTGCTCCTTGAGTCTGTTTCATGTTCTGCTTACCTGGACCCTACTGTGTTCCCAACACATGCTACATGCTGTTGGGCAATGCAGAGAGAGCTGTGACAGAGTCGAAACTCAGTCAGGAAGACAAAGCCAACACTCATGAAACTCCCAACCGTATAAGACGTTGTGTAATTATGCCTGCAATTTCAGATTATATACATTTGTAATGGTTCAATACAGGAGAAGAAAAGCTTCTATTCTCTCACAAGAAAAAAATAACTAAAAGGAGCATTTAGGGAGAGGCATTAAATCTGGCCAGACTTCTTGCTAGACTTGCTATTTCCCTCCTGAAATCAGTTGTTCATTCAGTAAATATTCATTGAATGTCTCCTAATAGGCCAGTATCTGGGGACATACACCTCTCGTTGCAGTCAGAGTTGTATCCAAAACCCAGCTTTCATCTTGTTCCTCCCTGCTTAAGAACATTTGATGGTTTCCTACTCTAGAAAAGAAAATGAGCTGACTTCCAGCCCCTGCCTTCCCCCATCCTCTTTCCCGACCCTGAACTCCAGGCCAGGATTGCCGGTCATTCTTCAAGCCCGCCATACATCTTTTCATCTCTAGCTAGAGAGCTTGTCTCCCATTTGCCTGCTGAACTTTTACTCATCCTTCAATGCCCAGCTAAAAGATGCCACATCTGTGATGCTTTTCTGATCCTCTGAGATGCTCCAGCCACACCGCTCTGACACCACATAGGTCCTTGTTTGGGTCTCTGCCTCCCATTTTGGACTGTGAGTTCCTTAAAGAAAAGAAGCCTGTCTTATCATCCATGAGTCCACAGAACCCAGTCCAGTACCTGAACAAGAATTTCTGGTAAATGCATGATTGCACACAGTCAGTCGAGGCTGGACTTTGAACAGAAAGAGTCCCTTTTCTTCTTTCCTGAAGTTGCTGGGCTGTTGAACTTCATGCCTCGTGGCCAGTGAAGGGGACTCGGTGGTTGAGAAAGTGCTGTGGTCTCTTTCTCTGGGCAGTAGTGGAGAGACTGGAGCCACTGGAGCCTCACCTCACTTTGGCCCTGGAGGGGGAACTTTCAGCAGCAGCAGCAGCTGAACCCACACACGCCAGAGGACTGTGGTGAAGGAGGCATTTGTGTTGGGCTTGGCAGGCGGGAGGCCTTTGTGTTCCAGAGCACAAGTGGGTAAGTATGTCAGACAGGCTGCCGGCTGCACACACATGCCGAAGGGCTGGGCCCAAAACACCTTCTGACCTGGGAAGAAAAGGAGGCATTGTGTGCGCTGGCAGCACTCCAAGGAAAATATTCCAGTTGTTCCTCAATTTTGAACAGCTCACTCTTTTAAAAAAGAAAAGTCCGGAGGTGAACATCTCTCTCCCACTCCAAGACATCCTGCCTACCAATTTCAAATCAGTTGCTACCCTCAAAATATGAATTAATCCATTATTTAAATAATTCATTAATTCAACTGCTTATCTTTATGAGGCAGCACTGTGGTCAGCATGGTACTAAGCTCTGGGGGAAACAGAAGTAAAAGAAGACACAGCCCTCATCACTTTAGGCTCATTCCTGATGGCTGGCTGGGTGTCTAAGTCCTTTTGGAACCTGGTCCTCTCCTGCTCTTGGGCCTGATTTTTCTCTGTTCCTTGGCAATCCTTCCTTGAGGCCTCTGTCTGCCACTGCCCATTCTCTGCCTCTGCATTCCCTGGTCCTGTACTGTGCCATGTTGTGGGGTCATCAGGTGCCAGCTCACCACCTTTCCTAGATTCAGGAGGGCATGGACAGAACCAGGCTTCAGTCTGGGCCATGAAGACATTAGGCAGTTGTCCAGGTATGTGGCTCATGCCTGTAATCTCAACACTTTGGGAGGCTGTGGTGGGAGGATCACTTGAGCCAGGAGTTTGTGACCAGCCTGGGGAACATAATAAAAGCCTGTTTTATAAAAAATTTTAAAAATAAGCCGGGCGTGGTGGCATGCACCTGTGATCCCAGCTACTCTGGAGGCTGAGGCAGGAGGATCTCTTGAACTTAGGAGGTCAAGGCTAGAGTGAGCTGTGATTTTAACCACTGTAATCCAGCACTCTGGCCTGGGCAACAGACCAAGATCCCGTCTTTAAAAAAAAAAAAAGCTGGGGGGGGGGAAGGGAAAAAAACCTTGGGCAGGCACACCTAAATTCAACCCTAGCTCTACCTTTTACTATCTTTTTTTTTTTTTTTTTGAGACAGAGTCTTGTTTTCTCGCCAGGCGCCAGGCTGGAGTGCAGTGGAGCGATCTCGGCTCACTGCCACCTCTGCCTCCTGGGTTCAAGCAGTCCTCCTGCCTCAGCCTCCCAAGTAGCTGGGACTACAGGCACGCCACCACCATGCCCAGCTAATTTTTGTATTTTTTAGTAGAGACAGGGTTTCACCATGTTTGCCAGGATGGTCTCGATCTCTTGACCTCGTGATCCACCCGCCTCGGCCTCCCAAAGTGCTGGGATTACAGGCGTGAGCCACTGTGCCCGGCTGACTTTTACTGTCTTTGTGACTATGACCAAGTTACCAAACCTCTCTGAGCTTAGGCTTCCTAATCTGTTAAACAGAAAAAATAATACATAGAGACATAGAGTCTTTGGAAAGAGTAAGTAATAACAGTGTAATACTTGGCACAGTGCCTAATATACCACACAACTACTCTCAATAAATAAAACAACTGACCATTACTGGGCACTTACTAGTGTCTTCCTTCCCTCAAAAACAACAGCAACTACAGCTTGTATTTGCGTGTTTTCTACATGGCAAGTACTGTGTTAAGTATAGGCATATAGCCATCAGAACAGCCTTATAAAGTGGAGAGTGTTACTTTGTACCCTTTTTTTTGAGATGAAATTTTGCTCTTGTTGCCCAGGCTGGAGTGCAATGGTGCAATCTCGGCTCACCGCAACCTCCGCCTCCCGGGTTCAAGTGATTCTCCTGCCTCAGCCCCCCAAGTAGCTGGGACTACAGGCATGCGCCACCATGCCTGGCTAATTTTGTATTTTTAGTAGAGATGGGATTTCTCCATGTTGGTCAGGCTGGTCTCGAACTCCTGACCTCAGGTGATCCGCCCACCTCTGCCTCCCAAAGTGCTGGGATTACATGCGTGAGCCACTGCACTGGCCACTTTGTACCCTTTTATAGCTGAGGAAGAGGGCTTCAAGGGATAGAGTGACTTATGCAAGGTTACACAGTTTCAAATGCTGGTGCTAGGAATCATGATTAGGTCTGTTGAGCTCCTTCACATTCCTTCAAATACCCTGACCACACACCTTGCTACTTGCTGCTGGGACCAGCACATCAGCATCTCTTGAGATGCTTGTTGGAAATGCCAGCTATCAGGCCCCACTCCAGACCTACTGAATCAGTATCTGCATGTTAACAAGATCTTCAGGTTTATAGGCATACTACGGTTTGAGAAACACTGAGCTACAGTTTACCAAATGTTTTATTTTATTTTTTTGTGACAGAGTTTCACTCTTGTTGCCCAGGCTGGAGTGCAATGGCGCGATCTAGGCCCACCGCAACCTCCACCTCCCAGGTTCAATCAATTCTCCTGCCTCAGCCTCTCGAGTAGCTGGGATTACAGGCATGTGCCACCATGCCCAGCTAATTTTTGTACTTTTAGTAGAGATGAGATTTATCCATGTTTGGTCAGGCTGGTCTCAAACTCCCGACCTCAGGTGATCCACCCACCTCTGCCTCCCAAAGTGTTGGGATTATAGGCATGAGCCGCCGTGCCCGGCCTCACCAAATGTTTTAAAAAGTAGGCTAGAACAGTGCTTCTCAAACGATCATGTGCATAAAAATTACCTGGAAGGCTGGCTGGTCAGAACTTGGATTGCTATAATCACTTCAGCAGCAAATATACCAGAATTGGAGTGATACAGAGACGATCAGCATGGCCTCTGCACAAGGAATGACACAAAAATTCATGAAGCATTTCATATTTAAAAGAAAAAAACCATAGGTTCCTACCCCAGTGATTCCGATTTTGTATCCATTGCTTATTATTGTCGGGGAGGTTCATTGCACTCCCAAGTTAACAAGGCAGGAGCTGTGGATGCCTGTATCAGTCATTCCAGCCCCCACCTGCCCTGCCTAGAGGACAACAGGGAAACGAAATTAATTTGTAACCTAAAACCTTTGTATCTGCCCTGAAAATATGTCTTTCTAATGGAAAATTTGACAGAGTATTCCATCTGCAAAAAGCATTTTATATGAAATGGATATCTGTGTAACTCAACTGCTGCTATCTGGTTAAATAGCAATTAAACACCTCAAGACTTCTTGGAACTTTCAAAGATTATTTGAAAAGTAATTGTGTTTTATTGATTAAATAATTTGCAGTGGATTAGAAAGTCACTGAATTTTTTAGCTATTCCTTCACAAATAAATTGGTCTTATTTAGAGACCTAGCACATTCCCCAACCATGTTTATATTTTAATAATCACCTAATGTTTAATAGCATGGCTGGTGGTGGAATTTAATGTTAATTTAATTCCTTTGCTAAATCCTTCTATCTGGTTCCTTCTCTTTCTATTTAGACTTCCAAAGCCTACTTGCTTCATAGATGACTACAGAAATAGGACCCAAAAGGCAAAGAACACTGTCGTTAAGAGCTCGGTCTCTGGAGTCAGACAAACCTCAATTTAAATTCCAACCCTGCCGCTTACTAGATTTGTGCCCCTGAACCTGTGATCTTTGAAAAGGATGTAATAACACCTACCTAATATGGTCATTGTGAAATTAAATAAGTTAGCATTTGTACAATATAGGACAGTATCTAGCTAATAATAATAATTATTATAGTGTAAGTATTCACTAGTACTAGTATTTTTTTTTTAATTATTTTTTTGAGACAGAGCCTCACTCTGTCACCTAGTCTAGAGTGCCATGGTGCGATCTCAGCTCACTGCAACCTCCACCTCCCGGGTTCAAACGATTCGGCTGCCTCAGCCTCGCAAGTAGCTGGGACTATAGGTGCACATCACCACGCCCAGCTAATTTTTGTATTTTTAGTAGAGATGAGGTTTCGCCATGTTGGCCAGGCTGGTCTCAAACTCCTGACCTCAGATGATCCACACCCCCCTCAGCCTCCCGAAGTGCTGGAATTACAGGCATGAGCCACCATGCCTGGCCTAATACTAGTATTATTAAACCCCAGTTTTCTAATCTGTAAAATGAGTGTACAGGGAATAAAACCGTCAACATATGAGTATTAAAAACTTCCTTGCAACCAGACGTGGTGGCTCAAACCTGTAATCCTAACACTTTGGGAGGCCAAGGCAGGCAGATCACTTGAGCCCAGGACAACATGCCAAAACACCATTTCAAAAATTGTCCCGGCGTGGTGGTGCACACCTGTAGTCCCGGCTACTCGGGAGGCTGAGGCAGAAGGATCGCCTGAGCCTGAGAGATCAAGGCTGCATGACCTGTGATCATGCCACTGCACTCCATCCTGAGTATCAGAGAGAGACCCTATCTCAAAACAAACAAACAAACAAACAATCCAAAAAACGTCTGTGCTTGTGCAGCCTTCTAAGTAATTTCCTCCAAAGGACACTTCTGGCAGAGTTTTCTTGGCTGTTCTCCCTCCATTATTATGCAGATTGAGGTCATTCAGAGATGAAAAAGCCTTGGACAAATAGAGCCAATATTGGAATTCCCAATGAAGAGGGCAGAGAGAGGCTGGCAGAGGAGGGATATGTAGATGCCAGAAGTGAGGGAGGTGAGGGAGTGAAGAACCAGGTGGGAGGATTTGCATGAGGACGTGGGGAGCAGCACATATGGCTGCTGGGGCAGTTGCTCTGCTGGAAATAGACCCTTAGAGCAGCAGAGATGGGAAAGAAAAAATTTAAGACTTTTGCTTTGTGCTAGGAATGCACTTCCCGTTTGGTGTTTTCTCTAGAGACTGCAGTGAAGGTCTGGATTGCTTCCAACTAACTTTTTTCTGCTTAACTGCTGATTCTTTAAACACAGCCCTGAACTCAGGCTGGGCCATGAGGCAGCATCTTTATCTGGCTTACAGAGGAGTCATGATCATGCTGTCCTGGGCACTGAGTGAGGATGGGGGAAAGGACTTACCCAGGACAGAGTCAGTACTTAATTGATGTTGGCAACTGTTTTTATTGTTACGCATTGTGTTTCCCTGCAGCCACAGGCTGCAAGCAAAGATCACCAATAGAAGTATGAGCCGTTCTCTGACACACTTTACCACAATAAAAACTCCATTATTCCACAGTTAAACTGGGGCCACATTGTTTTTAAAGAAACCATCAATTCCATGTCCTCCAATATCACACTGAGGACCAGTCTATGAGATTTGTAAGGGGAAGCACTGGGTTAGGAGTCTCAAAAGCAGACTCTGACCTTGGCCCTGCCGTATGAAGTGGGCAGGTCATTGAGCCTCAGTTTCCCCTGTATGGATGCAAATGTTGTCCAAGACCCCGTTTTATATATCTCTCCTCCCAACAGTAGATAATCAGTGGACTGATTGAGCACTTGCCACCTGCAGGGCCCTAGACTGGTGCCCTAAAGGGTACCCACGAGCATGAAAGAGGAACCTTGACTTAAAAGAGCCCATAATCTGGCTAGAAGAAAAGATGTGAGCAAGGCCAGGGGCAGTGGCTCACTCCTGTAATCCTAGCACTGTGGGAGGCTGAGGCAGGTGGATTGCCTGTGCTCAGGAGATGAGCCAGGATTGCCTGAGACCAGCCTGGGCAACATGGCAAAACCCCGTCTCTACTAAAAATACAAAAAATTAGCCGGGGGTGGTGGCATGCGCCTGTAGTCCCAGCTACTTGGGAGGCTGAGACAGGAGAACTGCTTGAACCCAGGAAGTGAAGGTTGCAGTGAGCCAAGATGGTGCCACTGCACTCCAGTCTGGGCAACAGAGCGAGACTCCATCTCAAAAAAAAAAAAGAGAAAGAAAGAAAGAAAAGAAAAGATCTTCTTATGCTATGCTCCAAATGCTCAACCATTTTGTGACAAATTTGAGCTGCTGCATGGGGTGATTGATATAAACCTGGGATGTCAATTTTGGCAACACCTTTTCTTAGTAACTTTGCCCACATTAAAGCAAAACAAAACCCAGGCCACAACAGTATATAACCTTCCTTTGTATTACCGGGTGGTACACTGAGGGGAATCCCATCTCTTTCAAGGGAAAGTTGAAGTTGAGAGACCTTCCCAGTGCCCCTCCCCTCTCCCTGAGTCTCTCTGGTTCATCTCTGATGATGCCCGCCCTTCCTCTGGCTGGCGTGTTGCCGAGGCTGGGTGGTCACCATCTCTGCTGGACACACATCACACATGTCCGCTTCTTGTCAGACTGAACTTGCCAGAGGGCTAGGTGGGGCACTGAGAAATAATAACAGCCTGCCTGCCTGAAAAATCTGGAAACATTGCTTTCTCCACCCAGGTGTCTGGGGATCACTTAGCCTCAGTTTGGTTTAAACTGACTTTCCTGATTGTGCAGGCTGTGCATATTTGAGCCAACAAAAACCTTCCTCCCAACCCAGAAGGCAGATGCCACAGCCCACGCAAGCTCTAAACTGTCTGCACCTGCATCTCAAGCTGTGGCGCCCCGCTGATGCCTGCAGAGGCATCTACTGAATTCTGACTAGGGACAATACCACTGGGATGGGAGCTACCCAAAGAGGGTGAGTGCAGGGGTGCCCCCTCTGTGGAGTGTCTGTGCCTCCCCTTGAGATGCTTTCACTGAAGTGTCCCAGGAGGGAGGAAGTAGAGCTGAATTCCTAGGAAACGTTTACTCCGGTTGTGGTTTCCAAGCCCTCTGGACTGTGACCCAGTTCAGGGGAGCAAAGACCTTGCAGCCCACTGAGTCCACTCATTCCCACGTTGCAGTGGGAAAGAATTTGGTAGTAACAAAGGATTAAAGGAGAAGAGAAAACTAATCAAAGTGGTGATACAGCAAATACTCAGGACAACAATCAACAGAAACTCCAAAACGCCATTTTTTTTTTCACTCGGTCACCCAGGCTGGAGTGCAGTGGCATGATCTCGGCTCACTGCAACCTCCACCTCCCGGGGTCAAGCAATTCTCCTGCCTCAGCCTCCTGAGTAGCTGGGACTACAGGTGTGTGCCACCATGCCCGGCTAAGTTTTTGTACTAAAAGCAATTTTATAAGTAATGTAAATTAATAGAATAGAAGCAGTTTAAAACCAAGAGAGTGCCGACACTGCATTGTAGCCATCAAGGGTCAGGGTTGCAAACACCAGAACCCACGCTAGCAGGCTTATAGATAATAAAGAGGAATTTATTAAGGGATATGAGTTAGATGAACATCACTCCACCATCTCCCCATAATCACTTGCTGTAAATTCCAGTTTCAATCTTGAGGAGGTGGATCTTCTGAGAGGGGAAATAACCAAGCATAGGAAGGGTGTTCACAGAGCGCTGGGTAGCTGAAAAAAAGTACACAACAAATGTCTTCTGCACTAATAACAAAACGCCCTTCCTGAGAATTGAAATTCCAGCTCTTAGCTTGGGTGCATACACAGGAGTTCTGCTGTATTGTTTAGTGATGGATGGTGCTCACCCTTCTTTACAGAATAGAAAATGAATATTCTCATTCATTTTCATTCTCATAAACTCTTGTAACAGACTTTTTATTTATTAATGCCAAGGTTTATTAACTCTCAATAACTCACATATTATGTTCTTAGTTCCTCATAAAAATGAATTCCCACGTAATACACTTGCCTGTAAGAATTGAAGAAAATACACATTTTGGATGCATTTTTTACTCTTTTAGAAACTCTTACTCTCTCACACTGGGCCAGGGACTCTGCTTTGAGAATTACAGATTTAAAGAATTGAGGCCGGGCGCGATGGCTCATACCTGTAATCCCAGCACTTTGGGAGACTGAGGTGGGTAGATCATCTGAGGTCAGGAGTTCGAGACCAGCCTGGCCAACATGGTGAAAGCCCATCTCTACCAAAAATACAAAAAAAAAAAAAAAAAAAAAAAGTTAGCCAGGTGTGGTGGTGCATGCCTGTAATCCCAGCTACTCAGGAGTCTGAGGCAGGAGAATTGGTTGAACCTGAGAGGTAGAGGTTGCAGTGAGCTGAGACTGTGCCATTGCACTCCAGCCTGGGCAACAGAGCCAGATTCCGTCTCAAAGAAAAAGAATTGAAACACAGAAAAGCAGGGGCATTTCTAGGGCCCTATTAAGAGATCTCTGGGAACTGTGAAAGACCCAGAAGAAGAAGGCTTGATTCTTACCATCAGGGAGATTTCAGTCCATCAAGAAGCATTAGACAATTATCAGTGACAAAGGTGGATGGCAGGACAAGACAGGGACCACAAAACAAGTTAGTTAACTTGCCCGAGGTCTCGATATATAGGAAAAGCAGCATTTGAACCCGTGTCTGTTGGATTCCAAAGCTGACTTTTGCCACTACCCTGTCCAGCAGGCTGACAAATAAATCGTGATCAGCTGATTTCCTTGTGTAAAGGAGGTGATCCAAAACATGTCCAGGTATATCAAATTGAGATTTTCTGAAGTCTTCCAGTGTTCATGTCCCATGAAAGTAGAGGTTTGTCATTCTCAACTGGAGCAAGGCTTTTATACTTAGAAATTGGATTCCTAATCCCATGTGGTCTCACATCGATTAAAGAGTAATTATTTACTATAGGATTTCAGAGGATACAGAATTACACCCAAATGGGCTCTCCAGATGGCTCCCTGGGGGAGATGGGGTCCAGTGAGAAAAATGGGTAAGATTTGAACAAGAGGTAATATGGGGAAATAGTGGCCTAGTCAAGTGGCACCATGTGAAGGCAGACTTAAAACCTTGATGGAGAGGCTTAGAGTGCAGTTCTCAGTGAGAACTTGCCATACCTCCTGTGCATTGACATGTTTCTAGGGTGATGGTTGTTAAGGAAGGAAACACAGAACGGGCCCGTGTATGGACTCTATTACCAAGGTACTCTGTGATATTGAAAACAGGGTTAGATTAGATGACCTGAAAAAATCCTTTTTAGCTCTGGTGAACCTTGAAAACATCATGTTAAGTGAAAGAAGCTAGTCACAAAAGACCATTTTGTGTGATTCCATTTATAGCAATGTCCACAATCGGCAAATCTATACAGAGAGGAAGTAAATTCACAGTTTCCTGGGGCTGGAAGGGAATGGGGAGTGGAATGGAGGGAATAGGGAATAACTGCTAATGAGTAGGGCGTTTCTTTTGGAGTGGCGAAAATAGATTGTGATCTTTTTGACAAATAGTGCTAGGAAAACTGAACATTCACATGCAAAAAAATAAAGGTATCTGGGTATGGTAGCTCACACCTATAATCCCAGCACTTTGGGAAGCCAAGGTGGGAGGATCGCTTGAGGTCTGGAGTTTGAAACCAGCCTGGGCAACATAGCAAGACCCCATCCCTACAAAAGTTTAAAAATTAGGTGGGACCGGGTGTGGTGGCTCACGCCTATAATCCCAGCACTTTGGGAGGCCGAGGTGGGCTGATCACTTGAGGCCAGGAGTTTGAGACCAGGCTAACCAACACAGTGAAACCCCGTCTCTACTAAAAATACAAGATGAGCCAGGATTACACACTTGTAATCCCAGCTATTTGGGAGGTTGAGACAGGAGAATTGCTTGAACCCGGGAGGCAGAGATTGTGGCGAGCCGAGATCATGCCATTGCACTCCAGCCTGGGCAACAGGGGAGAGACTCCATTTCAAAAACAAACAAAAAATTAGGTGGACGTGATGGTACGCACCTATAGTGCCAGCTACTCAGGAGGCAGAGGTGAGAGGATTGCAGATCCGAGGAGTTTGAGCCTGTGGTGGGCTATGATTGCACCACTGCACTCCGGCCTGGGCAACAGAGTGAGACCCTATCTAAAATAATTAATTAGTTAATTAAATTATACAAAAGAATGAAGGTGGATGCTTATCTTACACCATATGCAAGATTATTGCAAAATATACCAAGAAGAAATTATTTGCAAATCATATATCTGATAAGAGGTTAATATCCTGAATATGTGAACAACTTGTACAACACAACAACAACAAACAAACAAGCCAATTCAAAAATGGGCAAAGAGCTTGAATGAACATTTCTCCAAAGAAGATATACAGAAACCAATACGCACATGAAAAAGATAGGCAACATTATCAGTTATTAGGGGGAATGCAAATCAAAACCACAATGAGACACCAATTCATACCTACTACACCTACTAGGATAGCTATAATTTAAAGCAACCAAACACAAGCCAGGTGCTGGTAAGAGCATAGAGAAATTGGAATGGCCAAGCTCAGGGGCTCATGCCTGTAATCCTGGCATATTGGACGCCGAGGCGGGTGGATCACTTGAGGTCAGGAGTTCAAGACAAGCCTGGCCAACATGATGAAGCCCCATCTTTACCAAAAATACAAAAATTAGCTGGGCATGGTGGCACATGCCTGTAGTGTCAGCTATTCAGGAGGCTGAGGTGGGAGAATTGTTCGAACCCAGGAGGCGGAGGTTGCAGGAGCCGAGATTGAGCCCCTGCACTCCAGCCTGGGCAACAGAGCAAGACTCCGTCTCAAATAAATACATTAGAACTCTCATGCATCACGGTGGGGAATGTAAAATAGTGCAGCTGCTGTGGGAAATAGTTTGGTGGTTTCTCAAAAAGTTAAACATAGAATTATGGTATGACCCAGCAATTCCACTCCTAGGTATATAACCAAAAGAATTGAAAGCAGGGACTAGAATAGATACTGGTATACCAAGACCCACTGTAGCATTATTTGCAATAGCCAGAAGGTGGAAGCAAGCATGTGCCCATCACAGATGAATGGATAAACAAAATGTGGCCTCTACAGTCAATGGAATATTATTCAGCCTTAAAAATGGAGCAAATTTTGATATGTGTTGCAGCTTCAACGCATCTTGGAAATATGCTAAGTGAAATAAGCCAGACCTGAAGAACAAATATTAGATGGTTCCACTTATATCAGGTATCTAGAATAGGCAGATTCATAGACCTAGAAAGTAGAAAAGAAGTTTGCAGGTGCTGAGGGCAGGAGGGAAAGGGGAGTTATTGCTTAATGGGTACAGAGTTCAGGTTGGAGATAATGAAAAAGTTTTGGGTATAGATAGTGATGATTGGCCTGTTGCAGTGGCTCACACCTGTAATCCCAGCACTTTGGGAGGCTGAAGTGGGAGTATCACTTGAGGACAGGAGTTCGAGACCAGCCTGGCCAACATGGTGAAACCCCGTCTCTACTAAATATAAAAAAATTAGCCAGGCATGGTGGCACACACCTGTAATCTCTGCTACTCAGGAGGCTGAGGCATGAGAATTGCTTGAACCTGGGAGATGGGGTTGCAGCGAGCTGAGATCATGCCATTGTACTCCAGCCTGGGCGACAGAGTGAGACTCTGTCTCAAATAAAATAAAATAAATAGTGATGATGATGATGGTTACACAACACTGTGAATGCATTTAATGTCACTAAATTGTACATTCAGTGGTTAAAATAATAAATATTGTGCCCTGTATATTTTACCGCAATTTAAAAAATTAGATCGTGGTGCTGTTTGTGCAACACTAAATATACTGCAACTATTGGATTGTACAATTTATATGGATAAATTGTATGGTATGTAGATTATATTTCAATAAAGCTGTTTTAAAAATCCTTTCCAGCTCTAATAGTCTCTGATCCATTTACCCATCCATCCCTCCATTTATTTATTTGTTGACTCAACACATTTTTATTGAGTTCTCATCATGCGAAGTGTTAAAAATTGGGCGAGAAGAAAACAAACATGATCCTTGCCCTTTCCTTGCTTCACATTGTGGATTTAAAAAGTAATCGTAGCCAAATGTATTGAGTGTTTATTATATCCTGGGCACCAGCACAAGCACTTTGCATACCTTGTCCCCTGCGGTCTTGACACAGTGTACTGAGCTGTGCTCTTTTTGAATAAGAATATTTGCCCAGGGTCACACAGCCAGGATTTGAACCTGGCCTGTCTTATCTCAAAGCCCATGAGGCTGAGATCCAGCCACCTGGAAATGGGGTCTTCCCTGGAGACCTGCGTGAGGACCGTCTGCCAGGCTGGCTGATGTGGTAGCATTAAAGGGAGAATTCAACAGGAGGTGGCATGAACCCCTGTAGGGAGGGGTTTGGAAAATAAGGTGCAAGTCAGTGGAGGTTTATATAGCCATTTATAGTAAATCATTACAAAGCAGGTCAAACAATACTTTAAAAAATGTTTGTATAATAGAATTTTGAATACAAAATTGGATTTGTAATTGAATTTCTACTATTATATTAAAAAAACTAATGCATTTACTCGTTGAACAGGACTACATGCCAGACTCTGTTCTAAGTGGTTTGCATGTATTGTCATCCTATTTCATCTTCCTGACAGCTCCATGACTTATAGGAAATACTACCAGTCCTATTTTGCAAGCAAGGCAACTGAGGCACAGGGAGGTTCAGGAATTTGAGCAAGGTTCTACAGTCAGTCAGTGGCAGAGCTGGGAGTTCAGCTATTACTTGGCTTGGAGCCCAGGCTGTGAGTCCACTATAGAATTTGCCCTTCGATTCTGTTAAATATACAAAATAGGTGAACATGAAAATTGCTGTAGCCAGGAGGCAGAATTACGTTGATTTCCCATCCCTTTCCCCCCAAATAATTTATTTCTTATTTTCCAAGAATACATCATAATAATGATTATTCCAGGCCGGGTGCAGCAGCTCACGCCTGTAATCCCAGCACTCTGGGAGGCCTAGGCGAGTGGATCACCTTAGGTCAGGAGTTCGAGACCAGCCTGACCAACATGGAGAAACCCTGTCTCTAGTAAAAACACAAAATTAGCCGGGTATGGTGGCGAATGCCTGTAATCCCAGCTACTCAGGAGGCTGAGGCAGGAGAATCACTTGAACCTGGGAGGCGAAGGTGGCAGTGAGCTGAGATCACACCACTGCACTCCAGCCTGGGCAATAAGAATGAAATTCCATGTCAAAAAAAAAAAAAAAAAAAATAGTGATGATTCCTAGACCACCAGGGAAAGAAATCACATGTGACTATGGCCTTTTTTTGTCTTCTTCTCTCTTCACCATTGTATTTGCTGTGTTTGATTTTGAATTCGCCTATGCACATGTACAAACTAGACAGTGCCATTAGACATGCAGGCAGTGTGCTAGGAGATCCTCGTGGTGTGCTCGGAGGCATTGCCACAGCCTGCAGCTCCTCTCTTGGCTACAGCTGCCCCCACTCTGCTGTGATCTTCTGGGGAGGGTGTGTCCCCCTCCTCATTAACACTGAGGATGATCTTTCTTTGAAAAAAAATTTTTTTTCTAACTCGTAAGAGAGTCTGCTGTACCATAGTTAAGAGCAGCCTATTAACATCAGAAAAACACGGATTCTAATCTTGGCTCTGACGGTCTTGATGCCTCTGCCTTGACCTTGGACAATAGAAGTAACAGTATGCAGGGGGGTGTCCAAGGGAGAGAATGCAGTCACGGGTTCTTAGATTCTGTTTCTGGTTATGTCAGTAAAGCCCTTTCCTCATCCCTCTTTTCCGCTTATCACTAGAGCCAGAGACTAAAACCCATGGCTTCTAGCGCTAAAAGCCTAAAACAAAACAAAACAACAACAACAACATAAGGCGGGTCGGACAAGCTTGGCAGAGTGTTTTTGGGAATAGCATGCTGTTTGGGTTGGACCAGAGCGCCTGGCTCATTGCAGGATATGGCACGTTAAGACTTGAGCTGACACCTTTTTATTATTAATTTGTGAGGTTATACATTTCTCAAACATTAACCATTTGTGTTTCTTCTTCGATGAATTGCCTGCTCATGCCCCTTCCTCGTTTGGCAGTTGGCAGTTTGATTTTATGGTATGTTTAAGTCAAGGACTAAGAGTATTTTGGAAGTGTCTAAATGAAGAAAGAGGTGCGGAGTGGAGGTCTTTATCCCTGCAAGTCTAGTGCCTTTTTTCCCTCCAAGGAGCATTTTCCACTGGTAAGTGCAGCCTCCTCTCTCCCTACCACTGGCCCAGTTTCTTCCCTCAGAAAATTACGTCTGCTTTATAGAGTCAATCTTTAGAATATCTGATTTCCCTCCTGGATGGCTGCACCCACAGGTCTCACATGCAGGATTTCTTTCTCTGCCTATTTAAGTTGCATTCTGTGGGAATGACTGTGACTGTGACCAGTCTGCTCAGAGAGGCTCTAGTCGAGTGTGTGAATATTTAACAAGTGTCCCCTTCTCAGCCCTGTGCAGTCACACAGCCCTCCAAAGTGCTAACCCTTCTGAGTAAAGTGCAAAAGCCAAGGGATTGCTTAGATAAAAGGCACATTCTTCAGAGAGCTGAGCCTCTTTTCCCCTCTGGCCTAGCCCCCAGCTTGCTGGACTTGGACAGTTCATCTTTTTTCCATCATGGGGCCAAAGGGACCTGGGCCATAGAAGCTGAGCATTTCTAAACTGCAAAAGGAGCCAAACCTCCCTCCAGTCCTGTGATTCTTGTCAGGAAAGTTCTTGTGGACAAACGTGTTTGGTTCAGGAGACGGCCTGTGGGCTTGGTAGGAGCATAAAGCTGGCTGCTGGTCTTAAGACATACGTCTTAGTAAGGCATAGGGATGGGGGATGCTGGTGTCCCGGACATGGCAAAACCATGGGAGAATTCCCCCCCCAAAAAGCACAGATTCCTCTAGAGAAAGTGGCTGTGGCTTCTGTTGAAGACCTTCCCTCAAGGTGAGGCCACCTTATACCCGGACAGCACCAGCACTGAAGCTTGTGTCCTGCTATTTGTGTGTCCTCTGGATTTGCCCGCATGCCTGGTTCAGGGCGTGTGGTTTAGCAGAAAGAGTAATGGACTGGGGAGACAGACTATATGGGTTTGAGTTGAGGTTTTGCCTGTTTTTTTTCTTTTCCTTTTTTTTTCTCTGTAACCTTGGGGAACAGACTCTTTCCTCATTTGGAAAACAGAGCATAACCTTCCCTGTTCTGCTCACCTCCCTGCTTGACCATGAGTTCAAATGAGTGTCCTGGGTAAGTTATCAAGGCAGAAGAATTTCTTCTCCTCTGAGAGACACAGACAGTGGGCACAGTGCCTATCCCAGCACCTCATGCTGAGCCCAAGAACTGAACCTGCATTAGTTCATTCTGCATTGTTATAAAGAAATATCTGAGACTTGGGTAATTTATGAAGAAAAGAGGTTTGTTTTGGCTCACAGTTCCGCAGGCTGTACAGGAAGCATGGTGTTGCCATCTGCTTCTGGTGAGGCCTCAGGAAACTTCCAATCATGGTGGAAATCAACCAGGGAAAAGATATGTGACGTGATGACACAGGGAGCAAGAGAGAGAGGGGCCACACCTGCTCCCTTAACCAGCTCAACCAGCTCTCATGTGAACTAAGAGAGTGGGAACTCATTACTGTGGAGAGGGCACCAAGCCATTCATGAAGGATCCACCTGCAGATCACCTGTGGTCAGGAGTTCAAGACCAGCCTGGCCAACATAGTGAAACCCTGTTTCTATTAAAAATGCAAGAATTAGCCAAGCATGCCTGTAGTCCCTGCTACTCAGGTGGCTGAGGCAGGAGAATCACTTGAACCTGAGAGGTGGAGGTTACAGTGGGCCGAGATCGTGCCCCTGCACTGCAGCCTGGGCAACTTTATCTCAGAAAAAAAAGGATCCAGCCTCTTGACCCAAACACCTCCCACTAGGCCCACTTCCAACACTGGAGGTCACATTTCAACATGAGATTTTAGAGGGGACAAAACATGCAAACCTTTCCCAAGAAGGAGGAGGTCTGGAGAAGTCAAGGGAATGTGATGAGGGTGTGTGTATGTGTGGATGGGTGCATCTTGTGTGTATGTGCGTGTGTGTGTATCTTCTGTCTTGGCATTAGAGTCAAGCTTATTGGTGGCACTGCTGCAGGGACTACTATAGGTAGAACTAATTTGAAAATCAAAAATCTAAAATGCTCCAAAATCTGAAGTTTTGAGCACCAACATGACACCATAGGTGGGAAATTCCACACTTGACCTCTTGTGACAGGTCACAGTCAAAGTGCAGTCAAAACTTTGTTGCATGCACAAAATTATTTCAAATATTATGTTTAAAATTACCTTGAGGCAGTGTGATACGGCATATATGAAACGTGGATAAATTTCCTTTTTAGACTTGGTCCCATTCCTAAGATATCTCATTATGTATATGCAAATATTCCAAAATCCAGAGCAATTTGAAATCCAAAAAACTTCTGGTCTCAAGCATTTCAGATAAAAGATACTCAACCCATATTCCCTTCCCTCATTCTGTAGTCTTTTTAGATCTGATAAGAGGCCTGGTGGCCGTGGGAATAGCAGAGTGCTCCCTTGACATGTAGGAAAGTGACTGGAGAGGTTGCCTGTATTTGGAGCTGTAGGGATTATAGATAAATTTACACACTTTATGGAGCAGTTAGCCTGTGATGTTGGCCAGGAGACAGATGCAGAAGCAGCAATTAGAATATGCCACACGCTGCAGTAGCAGGCAGACAGGGACAGTGGCAGCTGGAAGGATGGTCACTGCACTTGGGGATGTCTGAGCGGAGGAACTGGACAGACAGAGAACATGTAACAACATTCCAGGCAGAATGTGGGCTCTTGCAGGCAAGGCATGGCTCTAGAGGAAAACCTCTCACCTATCTGTCCTAGATCAGGAAGAATTTATCCCGGGAGAGGGGAAAGAGAGTGCTTACCTTGCTCACACAGATAGACCAGAGGGGGAAGGGCGGGTGGCTGGGAAAGGCACTGGACCTGGTAACATGAAAGGCTTTTCTTCCGTCTGCATCTTAGAGAGTGCTGTGTGCCTCCAGCCATTCTCTAGCCAGTTTAGAAGGGATGGTCAATGATCATTTGAAGTGTATCAGAGAAGTAGTTTGCTCCTCAGTATATTTTTCTGTACCCTTAAAGTTCAAGGTATACTTTGGGTTCTTTTTTATTCTGATGATTGGACTGCGTATTCAGTTAATTGGAAAAATACTTTTACCAGTTGAGAAAAGCCATGTTGGTATTCCATAGACTTGCCTACCACCATGTCATCCTGTGTACTTTGCAAAGTCTCCTAACCTCCATCTTGAGCAAGAGTCTCTAGAATCTTCCAAAAAACGTAAGGAACTTGATGCAGGGCAATGGGAAGAACATAGAACTTTACCCCAGAACTCTTTGCTCCCAGATGACCCAAGGGAAATCACGTAGACTGTCTCTCATTTTCTTCACCTTTACACTAGTTCTGGCTGCTTCAAGTGTTGATGCAAGCATAAATGGGACACGGGATGGAAAGTGCTTTGCAAGTGTACCAGGCTCGATGCAGGCAGCGTTTCAGGGTGACACTCTTTGCCAGCATCAATTTCAGCATGGGTTAGACAGGAACCTGCCGCTGGTCTTGGAAGGCACATCCGGACAGTCAGTGTCAGTGAAGGTCAGAGCTGCATCTGATGTGTCTTACTGTGAGGCTTCATTTCCCAGCCATAGCCTCACTTGGTTAGAGCACCGGGAGGTGAAGGAACAAGGTCCCTCTAATTCTTTTACCGAGTCTGCAAAAAGGAGCCCAGACGCTCTCCTGGCCCCTCCTGGACCATCCCCACTCCTTCAGGTCCAGGAACAGCGTGGGGTTTGGAGAGCCAGGAGCCTGGTGCCTGCACCTCACACCTGCCTCTGCTCCCAAGAACTGCAGCAGCTTTGGGCTGGAGGGAGACCCTCCACTGTGCCTGCCCAGTGCTCCTCCGGCAGCTGCCTGCTCCCTGGCTCCGGCACACCGCCTCTCAGAGTCTCTGGTCTGCGCTGCAGTTAGAAACCCTGCCTGGAGTTGGATCCGCTGAACAATAATTTGGTCATCACAGCAGGTACTTCCTTGCTTTTCCATTCCTGCCAGAATTGGGTGTGTTTTGGTGCTCTAGGGCAGCAGATTGGTAGAGCAGCAGGAATAAGGAGCTGCCAGTCCAGCCCCAGGAATTTACTGGTTATTGTTTCTGTCTCGGCTCTGCTCCGACAGACTTCCGTTTGTTTAATGATCAGAGGCTTCATGTGGTCCAGTGTCCCCAGGAGGGGGTAGGGAGGGATGCTTCTAAAGCCGAGCCAGGATGAAAGCGATGCACTATTGAAGGGTTTCAACTCTAAGGAGGCTACATCCTCATTAGGAACAAATTCATTAATGAGCCGCATCAGCTGCAGGGAGGAAGGAGGAAAGCATAATTAATTACAACTGCTCAGATGAGCTGCCAGATTCGGAGGAGTCAAGAAGGAAGATTGTGTGTTGTCTGGATGTCTTTAGCTGTGTTCCTCCGAAGCAATGGCAGCTCTGGGAACTAACTTTCCAGTTGAAGGATTTGAGCATTCTTTCTCTTTCTGCAAGATCCAGTCTTAGCTTATTGAGCAGTGAATTCCTTTCTTACCCCCACTCACCTATTCCCGGGAGCAAAAAGGAAGTCAGTATTTGCTTTTCCAGCAAGGTCACGGATCACCTGACCAAGTCCTTTAACAGCTGCAAAACAGACTCGGCTGTGCTAAAGGCACGAGAGTGATCAGCTCCGGCCCTGCAGCCCAAAGCTGGCTTTCTGGGAAGGAGACGAGTCCTCCCTGCTGTGGGCTGTGCCGGGGGAGGATGCCAGGGAAGGTAATGTGGGCACAGCATTCCTCCCGACTGTTTTCTCTTATTCGCGAAGCTCCAGATTCAGCTGCTGCAATGCAGGCGAAAATGACAGACACTTGCAAAAAACGTGGGAATGAAGTTAGTGAGATTGTGTTAATGTGTCATTTATTGAGCAGGAGTTATCTTTGTTTCTCAGTTCGGCAGGAAGTGAGCCCGCTGGAGAACTAGGTTGGCAGAATCTTTCTCAGTTCTCTCCTCCCCTGGTGTCCCAGGTTCGGCCCTCTCAATGTTTAGAAGCAGCGGTCAGACGCCTCCTGCTTCTTAGCACAGGGAATGTTTATGCTTGAAAGGCTGGGGTCCTGGGATGGGGAAACAGGAAGCTCTCATCATCTTGGCATGATCAGTCCGAGGTGGTTTTTTTTTCCCTCTTTTGGAAAGCGTGCTTTGTCTTTGCAAGGGACTGGCAGGTTGTTGTTTGGTGTACTACCTTGCTAAATACTTGGCTTTGTAAAGTTCAATTCTCCAAGAATTCTCGTGGCAATGAGGCTGCGACTTGAGCCAAGCTCTCTTTTCAAGGAAATCCAAGGTGCTATTTATTTTGGCATGCAGCCTGCTCTGGATGAAATACCACATTTTTATTATTGCAGAATAAAAAGAGGGTTGAAGAGAACAAAAGTACAGACCAGGTTTGTTTCAAGAATAAGTAAGGGAAGGTCTCTTTATATTTGGATTTGAGGTTAGAAACGAGCTTGCAAATGGCATCATAAAAGGAGTAAGTGTGGAGAGGAGAGAGTGTGGATAAATGTTGCAGGAGTGGGGCTGACCTGGGGAAACCCATACTCCCGGGCACTGAGGGTGGACCCGGCTGGAACCGTTTCCAGCCTGGCCTGGGAGTTGCACATGAACTATCATCACTGTCTGCCAAGTGACCGCATCTTTGCTGGATTTTAAATGGTCAGCCTCGGTCCTCACCTGCTCACTGCCCCATAGACTTGGAAAGGCACAGGGGAATGATGCAGTCATACAAGCTATCCTGCTCCTAATTAACTGGGTCACTTTGGATGGGCCACATGGACTCTTTGTGCCTTAATTTCCTCATTTGTAACTTGGACATGTTCCCGTTTCCTAGGATTGCTTGTATGAGGGTGAAATGAGAAATTATACCCAGTGGCTGATTCCCAGTGTAAGTGCTTAGCTCATGTTAATTTCTTTCCATGGGTTTCATTTGAAGACAGACAATCTTGTTCCTTTTGTTTTGTTCATTTAAGGACCATGGACTGAGTGTCTGCCATGAGTTAGACACAGGGAGTTGGGGGTGACACGGGAACGAGACTTGCAAGAATTCTGACCTTCACAAGCTTACAGAGTAGTAGGGGAGAAGAGCTAGAGAGAAAGCAAGCTATGTATGCCCAAAACATCTAGCATATGGTGAGCTATGGAGAGAGGTTGGTCCCTAACTCCACCACCCTGGCATAGAACAAAAACAAATGAAAAGTAACATAATAACACAAGGTATTTAAAGGTCCTGAACACTGGGGATACAACTTAACAGAATAGGTAAGAAATGGCTTTATGGTCGGGCGCAGTGGCTCACGCCTATAATCCCAGCATTTTGGGAGGCTGAGGCGGGTGGATCACCTGAGGTCAGGAGCTCGAGACCAGCCTGGCCAACATGGTGAAACCCCGTTTCTACTAAAAATACAGAAATTAGCTAGGCATGGTGGTGCATGCCTGTAATCGCAGCTACTCGGGAGGTTGAGGCAGGAGAATTGCTTGAACCTGGAGGCGGAGGTTGCAGTGAGCTGAGATCGCACCATTGCACTCCAGCCTGGGTGACAGTGAGACTCCATTTCAAAAAAAAAAAAAAAAAAAAAAAAGAAAAGAAAAGAAATGGCTTTATGCCAAAACTTTAAATACTCCAGAGAGTTGCAAAATTCCATTGTAAAAGGGAACTATGTCCCATAACGCTATTTTCATATTCTGTTGTATTGCAAACATGGTAGCATGCATGTGTTGATATGGCCGTTTTTTTGCCTAATCTAACCACATCGAGCATCTGCCCACTGGAAGGAAACTCTTAGCTAAGCTCCTAGATGTCTGCTGTTAGGACCATGGAGGAAAGTGGAGAAGGCTGGAGGTGGGAGCCGGGGCTAGAAGTGGTGACTTGTGCACATGACAGAGCCCTCCTTCCTTCCTGTATTATGAGCCCTTTAGAGTGAAAAGTTGATGAGCCCCCTCCTTTGAGAGTTGAGGTGTCAGCTCCACTTAATTTCTATAGCCTTGAAATGATTAATTTTAGTGAAAACTAGTCTAGGAGAAATCGTAGAGGTCTCTACAGAGTTCTTTTAATGAAATTTGACCTAATGTGTGCTGAGTAATTCTTTAAAGTCATATGATCTGATACAGGATGGGCTGAAATCCCAATTCTAACCAAAGGCTGGGCATGCTGTTGAAGTCCCTGGGTTGATGATGAGAGTTTGTGTAGCCAAAAGTCGAGCTGTACCCCCTGGTGGCCCCCTCCTCTGCAGTTAGGAGCTTTGTTGCTTGGTGTCCAGCCTTGGAGAAGCAGAGCTCTCCTTTGGCCCAGGAGGCTTTACAAGAGAGCAGTTCTCTTCTAAGCCCAGAGGCTTTCTGTGTATACTGTGGGAGAGGCAGAGAAGAACCAGTCAGAAACATTTCCCCTCACAGGGGAACTAGGGATCGGTCATAGTGTCAGGGAACCGGGCTGACATATGGGATGGACAAAGGTTTGCAAATCGCTTTTCTTCCCAATCCAGGCTTGGAGTTGGTTAGACTTGAGGGCAAATCCTGCTGCAACACTTGCTTATGTGACATGAGCAGCCCTGTCAACTCTCTCAGCCTCAGTCTCTCTCCCTGAAAAATGGGAATAATAATAATCCTGTTTGCATGAAGATTGCATGAGATAATTCATGAATGCATGTACTCCCAGCTACGCCTGTGGCTCAGTAATGTTACAGGGGTGGGAGGGAGGGGGGAGCTGGAGCAGGAGAGGCTTCGATGGCGGAGATGAAGGGCCAAGCTTAGGGTTTGCCACCTCGCTCTTTTCTTCTGCAAGCTTCACCTGCCACTGCCTCCTGCGTGCCGGCATCGCCTGCTGCAGACTGCAGAGCTGGGGTGGTGAGAGAGGCGGCAGCGTCCTCTGCCTGGGAGCGTTCTCTTTATAACAAAGGCAAGCCTCCCTCACCCCAGGTTAGAACCTTCCACATCTCTCCACCGTCTGCCTCCTTGGTGGCCACTCTCAGCCTCCGCAGGACAATCTACACTCTCAGCTCCCTTGTCCCTAACTTCTCTAGCTCTTTGCTTCCCCAGGTCAGCCCCACAGGATGTGCTGGTGCACTGCTTGCTGCCCCAGATATACGCAAAGTACTCAGTGTGCCAATCCTTCTGCAAGGAGTGTCTCGGCTTCTAGAAAACATGCCTGTCCTTTGGGGCTCCATCCACCTGTACAGGGCAAGGCCCTGCTGGCAGCTGCTTGGCACACGGGCTGGAGGAGATGAGGCAGAAGCAGCACTTGCAGGAAGAAGTGTTGCTGAACTTCCTGGTGGGCAAACTTGGGCATTTCTCTCATATTTGACAGGCCTCACATTTCCAGTCCTCTTCTCCAGTTACTTGTTTGTCCCCCTTTTCCATCCTTGGTTTCTGGGGGCCACCCATCATCCTTTTCTTTCTCTCTCAGTTTCCCTTAGTCCTTCCCTCAACACCGGTTCACTTTCCTGGTCTGGAGTTCGTTGTCAAGCACATTGGAATTCCTAAAACAACCCTGCTTCCACTGCTGCGGTGTCACAGACAATTCATTATTCTGATGTATGTGGAGTTACCATCATAAAGAGCCAATTTCCTGGGTGATTTATTGTGATGGGGGCAGGAGCTAGGATGTTTACTGTTTGAAGAAAGCGTCCTGGGAATGGATTAAAACTTTGGGGAGAATTTACGGTCAAACCTCAAGGCACACTAATTCAGAGCCAGGGCAATATTCTGCTTGAATAGTTACCCATGTCTTCGGGCCACCCAGGTTGAACTTCCCCTTGTTCTGCCCATGGTTAGAAATCACCTCTAAGTATCCGCTCCCTGTCAGTACTTGCAATTATCTCATCTCTGTCTTCTGTCTGATTGACAGGTCACATATCATTTACAGGTACTGTGATTCCAGCTTTTTCACAAAATGGACTATAAGTCTCTTCCCAGGATGGAGATAGGTAGATTTCAACTCGAGATTACAGAAAGAGCCCTGTGCTGGTATCAGAAGCCTGGGTCTGATACTGGCACCTTCACGAATATTCTGAGAGACCTAAGAGCAATTAATTCCTCAGCCTCAGTTTCCTCATCTGCCAAGTGAGATGACTGGACCAAATACTTCCTTTCTTGTCAACTATTGCTAATATTCCATGAAGAAACACCCAGAATTGGGCTCTAGAAATGTGTACAGGTTTTTAGTCTTCCTCCTTGGAAGGGCTGTGGGCTCATGGGCACCCTGGGAGAAAGGCAGGAATGAGTGTTACTTTCTTTAGTACTGTGTTTCCCCAGTACTTATTCGAACTCTAATGAGACTCACCACTTCTGTATCGTCCTTTCTTTCAGAACACTCCAACAAGTTTTACAGACTCATCGGATGAAGAGTACCTGAGACACTGAGAGTCAGCGCTCCAAAGATGGAGAAGACAGATGGTAGGCAGGCTGCTTTGTAGGGCCTGGTTTAAGATAAGCACTTGGGCTGGGAAAGAATTGTTGCCATAAATCCTGGAAATAGCTTAGGAAAGGCCTGCAGGAGATGCCCTCCAAACAGGCAGTGCTGGTAGGCTCAAAGCATGTGCTTCAGATTCCATATATCTCCAGCTCTAGCCAAGGAAAGAAGCACAATATAGTGAAAGAGCCTCCATTCATACCTAAGTGATTCTACAAGTCATTTAATGTCTTTGATCCTCACTCCTCCCATGTATCAGTTAGCTTCACTGTGTAACAAACAGCCCAACAATTTAGTGACTTAAAGACATTAATTATTTCTCAGAAGTTTATGTGGATTAGCAGGGCCATTATTCTTGTCTAGGCTGGTGTGGCTGATCTTTTCTGGGTTCATTCACATGTCCATGGGCTTCTGGGTGACTTGGCTGGGAATGGATGGCTTAGAATGGCCACATTCACATATTTGGGGTATCAGTAATGACGTGGCCATGTGACACTCATCATCCAGGAGGTTGAGAGGGGCTTGTTCACATGGTGGCAGAGAGTTCAAGCACAACACAAGAATAGACTGACTCCAATGTGCAGATAATGTTCCAATCTCTGCATATGTCACATTGCTGTTGACCCACCAGCCAACTTAAGTCATAAGGCCACATCTAGCATCAGTGCAGTAAGGGAGTACCCCAAGGGTCAGATATTATTGTGGCTATCTTTGCAAACAGTTGACCACACCTTATCTATAAACAGGTATTAATACTATTTCACAGGGTTGGTAAAGAACTAGATGACATAGGCTGGGCGCAGTGGCTCATGCCTGTAATCTCAGCACTTTGGGAGGCTGAGGTGGGCGGATCACAAGGTCAGCAGTTCAAGACCAGCCTGGCCAATATGGTGAAACCCCGTCTCTACTAAAAATATAAAAATTATCCAGGGTGGTGGCACATGCCTGTAGTCCCAGCTACTCAGGAGACTAAGGTAGGAGTATCACTTGAACCTGGGAGGTGGAGTTTGCAGTGAGCCAAGAGCACACCACTGCACTCCAGCCTGGGCAACAGAGCAAGATTCCGTCTCAAAAAAAAAAAAAAAAAAGAACTAAATGACATAATGCATGGAAAGTTGTTGAGTAACAACTACCTAGCACAATGAATGTCTGAATGTTCCCCTCTTCCTGTCCCCAGGAAACTTGCTGAAGGCCACAGTCTAAACCCCGATCTCCTGACTTCTAATGAAATGTTTTTTTCTTTTTTTGTTTTGAGATGGAGTCTCACTCTGTTGTCACCCAGGCTGGAGTGCAGTAGTGCGATCTCAGCTCACTGCAATCTCTGCCTCTCAGGTTCAAGCAATTCTCCTGCCTCAGCCTCCTGAGTAGCTGGGACTACAGGCACCCACCATCACACCTGGTTAATTTTTGTATTTTTAGTAGAGATGGGGTTTCATCATATTGGTCAGGCTGGTCTTGAACTCCTGACCTTGTGATCCACCCGCCTTGGCCTCCCAAAGTGCTGGGATGACAGGCGTGAGCCACCACGCCTGGCCATGAAATGTTTTTTCTAGATCACCAAATATCAGGAAGCAGAGAGCCTCTAATTCCCCTTGAATCACATGGCCCTTCACCAGCACAGGACTTAGGGACCTGACATCAGCCCTCGCCCTGCCTCTTCTTTTCTTCCAAATGCAGTTTCCATATATTTCAATAGTCGCCTGTCTCCCCAGAGAGCTGCCTTTTCAGTGCATCCCTGGCAGTAGTCCCACAGAATACCCGCTCATCCCCTCAATGCCCCCGGGGCCTGTTACCCCAGCTGCCTCTCAGTCCCTGCTCAGCTCCCTGGGGAGGACTGCTGTCCACATGATCGCCCATATGAGCTCAAGAAACACTCCTTCCTTTTCAGCCACATGGATATTCCAGAACAGGGACAAGCTTTCCCAGAGGGGGAAGGCTTCCCTCCCTGTCTTGGCCTTTGGAAGAGTTTCATTTCACTCGCCTTCTCTCTGGCTTTATTTTTGGCCACTTTCTCTCCAGTTTCTGTTTTTCCCATTTACTTCAGAGACTGAATATAGGCTTTTCAACTTCTCTTTCTCACTTTAAATGCCTCTTGTTGGTTCACGCATCTGCTTTACTTCACTTGTCCCTTCAGATAATTACCGTGATTCTCCCTCCTCACTTTATCCCCTTCAAGGCCCCCTTTCTACTGCCTGTGTGTAACTCTGGAACGGTGTTTGTAGGTCCTATACAAGGGTCTAGTGATCTGGTGTGCTTTTAAGCAAGACTCTGTAGGAAATTCCAGGTAGCCCTGAGCCTCTTCTGTCTTTCTTTTTCTTCTTCCCAGACTCATTTTCACACTTTCTCCAGAATTATTTTCCTGGACTCTCGTTCCCTCTTGCGCTATAGTTCTAACACAGGAGACAGCACGTGCTCCGTGAATCCTCCCCCTGCCCCATTTGGAACCAGCCCACGCTTGCCGTTAGGATCCTTCATTGAGTGCCTGCTCCGGGCCGTGTTCTCCAGTGCATTCGTGCTGATAATGACAACAACTCTGTAAGTTAGGTGTTATTATCTTCACTTTACAAATGGAGAAGTTGAGGCAGAGGGAAATGAAACAATTCACCCAGAATCACCCAAGTAGGAGGTGATAGCCAGGATTCAAATACGGCCATGTGTTGGTTTATTTGATCCGAATTTCATTTTAAACAGAGACAGGTCCTCCTAACTGATTCTCACCCTGGCCCAGTGCCTGGAATTCTGAGCTCCCTCATACCTGTCACCAGGTAGGATGCATAGGAGCAGAGCTGCATGTAAGCGTGGTCTCTCAGTGAATCAGCTCCAACTCCCTCATCAAAGTCCAGCATTCCTCCTGTGCTGGGAGAAAGAGAAGGAATGCAGAGTGGCAGGCGGCAGGCAGGGCAGCATGATGGATCACCGTGTGTGTGTGTGTGTGTGTGTGTACACGCACACATGCGCACACGCTAAGCACCTGTTAAACCTGCTATTAAATCTGTCATCCTTGGGAGCTGCTCAGCCTCACTTGACCTCTTGTCCCTTGTGGAAGATTCTGCCTTTGAATCTGCTGTTTCTTATTTGATGCTATGATTGTATTTGTGCTCTGGACCTGCGCCCAGAGGCCGTTGGGCAAATCGGTGCATTTCTAGTGAATTGAGGCAAAAAGCAGATAAATAATGCAGCCTCTCCTTTAGGAGAGCTCTTTGCCTTCTAGGTCATAAATCTGCTCTCTACTTAACTTTAGATAAATATCTCTTCTCTGTTTGGCCTGTCCTTATAACCCAGGGGGCTGTTGAGTGGACCAGCAGATCTGAGAGTATAGCCAAGCACAACTTGGAAAACTAACAGAGGGCAATACAAGATATTGCTCTCATTTAATGAAACTGCCAGTGTGTTTCTCTGGGGGGGAGATGGAAGGGTGGGGGGAGCAAGTTGGTTAAAAAAATTGTGTGGTTGAATGGGAGCTTATTTGGAGTTGTTTGGATACTTGAGGAACATTTATTCCTTTTCTGCCTGAAGTCCAGGTATCTGCCAGAGAAGCTCTGGAAGCCAACAGAGAGCATCCTGTGGGTCAGCACCAATGCTTGTTCTCTTCTCTCCTGCAGTTGTGACATAATTGTCCGCAGGCCTGTGGCTTTACTTGGCTTTGATGGGTGCTGGACTCAATGGTGTTCATGTTCGTGGTTCAGCCTTCATGTGTCCAGTTGGTGTCATTTCATTCTTTGGAGATAACTGCACTTCCCTAAGCACAGAGGGCCACGTGGCAAGCATGTGGCATTGGGCAGAGAAAGAGAGATAAGGCAGGCAAGTAGGAAGAGCTCAGCCCCAATCTGTCATTACAGACTGCCATGCTATGAGGAAGCCCAAACAGCCCCACAGAGAGGTCAAGTGGAGGGAGGGAAGGAAATGCCTAGCCAGCCCCAAGTAGTTCCAGCCATCCTAGAAGGTAGACTTCTTACATGGTAGCTGGCTTCCCACTGAGTGAGCCAGCTTAGGAAAAAGCCATCTGAAAATGTGCCCCAGGAAATGCCATCATTTGCCACTTTGCTTAACCTGTCTCTTTCCCCTCCATTACCTTGAACTCCTCTCACCTTGACCATGTCAGCCACCTCCCAGCTGATCTTGGGGCCTCTGGTTTGCCTTTTTCTGAATCCTCGGCAAGATGCTCTTTTGGAAATCACATTCAACCAAGTCACTCCCTTGTTTAAAACCCTTCAGTGACTCCCATGACCTAGAGAGTAAAATCAAAGCTTGTTAGCGTGCATACAAATTGCTCCATGATCTGGCTGTTGCTATCCTTTCCAATTTTATCTCTCTCTATCATGTTTTAAGTACTGGCCATATCAGCTGCATTTATAGAACTTTGAAATACCGTGTAATTTCACCCTCTATCCCTTTGCACATTCTCTGTGGAGAGCTAGAATGTCTGTCTTGGCTGTCTATTGCTGTGTAACAAACCATCCCAAGACTTGATGGCTTAACACAATAATTTATTATTAACCCAGGCTCAGTTCAGTGATTCTTACTTGGGTTGCCTCCTGTAGCTGAAGTCAGATGATGGCTGAGGACTTTTTTACTCGTGCATGGCATCCAGGCTAGGATGACTAGAACTACTTGGGGCTGGTTAGGCATTTCCTTCTCTCCCTCCACTTGACCTCTCTGTGGGGCTGTTTGGGCTTCCTCACAGCATGACAGTCTCAGGGAAGGTGGACTTCTTACATGGCAGCTGGCTTCCCAATGAGTATGCATTCTAAGAAACCCAGGAGAAAGCTATGGGGCTTCTTATGACCTAGGCTTCAGGATCTCTGAGCATCTGCCATATTCTTTTGGTTAAAGCAGTCCCAGGCCAGCCCAGATTCAAAGGCCTGGAAATGTAGACTCCACCTTGAAATATAAGATTAGCTGGCTTGTCCAAAGGGGTAGGAATTGGTGGTGGTCATCTTGAAGATAAATTGCCACAATGTTTTTCACTCTCTTGTTCTCCTGGCAAGTCCCTGTGTGTTCATTTATCATCCAGTTGTATGTCACTTTTGTGTGAAGTCATCCCTCTCTTACCTAGGAAAAATTGGTTTCCAAGTCCAAGAAAATAATTCTGGAGAAATTAGAAAAATAAGTCAGGAAAGAAGCCTGTACCAAGCGCATGCATCTGTTACCATCCTTATCTCACTGCACTGTGTTTGTTCGGGTCTCTCTGGCTTCACCATAAATCCTGTGAAGGCAGAGTCTAAACCTGACTCATTTTGGTGTCCTTGGGATCTAGCTTAACGCATAGGTGCTCAATAAATGGATGGTTGAGGTAAGTGAATTGAATCACAGCTATTTTGTCATTTTGAACCTAGGGCCTACTACCCTTAAAACCAGGCAATGAGCCAGTTACATGTTTGTGGAGACCCAGCAGTGAGTCATATAAGTCAGTTTCCATTGTGGGGCTTCCGTTATCTATATTTTGGGCTTCCACAAAGATAAACTGAAGGTTTATCATGTGTGAGGCATTGTGCCAAGCACTTTATTATGAATTAACTAGTTCTCACAATAATCGCATTTTACTTATTATGATTCCCACTTTACATATGATGAGACACAGGAAGGCTAAGTAACTTCCCCCAAGATCACACAGCAGAGATCTAGACCAGATCCGGTCTGTATTCAGAACCTCTGTACCCTTCATTCATGTTCGCCCCTGAGTTCAATATTTCAGAGCCTGTTTAGCAGAATGTCACAGAGGTAATTAGGGTGTCACCTGAGGAACATTGAAGAAACAAAGACTAACCTGAAGAAAGGGTTACTTGGTAACAAGCCCCTGTGGATGCAAATAGTCGAAGGACTGACTTGTTCCCAGTGTCCGCTGTTGGAGTCAACAGGTAGACACTGCAGGAGCTGGAACTTTAGTGTGATGGAGAACTTTCTCATCATGATGACCTCGCAGGGTGCGGGTTGCCCTGAAAAGTCAAGTTCCATTCTTCTTGGAGGATGAATACCAATGTCCCTTTTGACATCAGTTAGCCCTTTTACCTTACCACCTTTTATCCAGTCTGTGAAAAATGCAGTATTTTTGTTTGTTTCTTTTTTCATTGCGTTCCTGGCCAAAGGAGGTATTTTCTTACTTGGCACGGGTTTTTGAAAGTGGATTTCGTGTTTGCTAAGCACTAGGCAAGTTTTCAGATGCAAAGAGCATAGGCCGTGCATGAGTACTTGCCCCAGTTCTCTCTGATCTGTGCGTACCTGAGGCGCAGGCATCTGCACAAGCTTAAATAATGTAAAAGGCATAACTCACTGATACCTCCAGCTTTAGCAGGATTTACTGCTACCAATTTGAGTCATGCAAGTTAGTTTTTTTTTTTTTTTTTGCAGATTTCTTTTTTACTGCTGATCCACTTGTGCATCTCATCCTTTAAAACCTTCCGTATCCGTAATTGCCAGTTAGTACCCTGATCTGGCAAATGCCTGGCCTCTCCGGTCCAGCAATTAGATGATTCAAACCCAGAAAAGCAGTATGAGACCATTTTGTTTTGCTGATCTGCAGACAGATTCCCCAGTAGTAACCGAGATGACATACTGCAAATTGGAAACCATTCCCTCTCCCTGTTTCCTTGCAGACATTGGCTAAGTACACATTGATTTAATAAGATGATTTCCCAATATAGCCAAAAAGACTGAGCGTCTCAGCATAATTTAGAGGCCAGAACATTTAGGAGAAGTCTCATGTGATAGTGTTAAGTTAAAACCAGAGATATTAGGCCTCATCGCCCTGTAATTCTTAATTAACTTTGCGCTTTTTTTCTTTTTTCTTTTTTTTAATTTGTCTTATGTCTCCCAGCCAAAGACCCGTCCTCTCAGGGGGATGAAGAGAAGGAGCCTCCAAAGAGCCACCCTTACTCTGTGGAGACCCCATATGGTTTTCATTTAGACCTGGACTTCCTCAAATATGTGGATGACATCGAGAAGGGCAACACTATCAAAAGAATTCCTATCCACAGAAGGGCCAAGCAGGCCAAGTTTAGCACTTTGCCCAGAAACTTCAGCCTTCCTGACACCGGGGCTCGCCCCTCTGCGGCCCCCCGCACCCCCACAACTCGTCCACAGTGGTGCCAAGGAAGGCATCGCTTGGGACACAGGAGCAACCACAGTCACTGCCGCTTGGTAATGCCCCCCCAGGCCTCAACCAGCGTAAGTGAAGTGAGCTACCACAGGAGGGCCCTGTTGGCAGAGGCCACCAGGCAGTTGGAGGCTGCTGAACCAGAGGACGCTGAGCTCACCCCTGGGAGTGGACGGCCCCAGCTGTTGAGAGCCTCCAGCATGCCCGCCACACTGCTGCACAGCAGGGCTTCTGAGGAGCCAGGCCTCAGCCCGGGGCCCCCCGCCCCTCCTCCCCTCCCTCTCCTGCAGGGTGAAGGCAGTGTCTGCGATGGCACCTTTGTCCCCCGCAGAAGGATTGGCAGGTTTCCAGAGCTCCAGCCCACAAGCATCAACTCGGATTCCAGAGCTGGTCCAGAAGCGAGCTGAGCCTCCAGAGGGCATGGTGAAGGCTCCAAATCACCCTCCCTCTCCCAGGCCCTTCTTCCTCATTCCAGAATGCACTTGTAGTTCTAGAGGACAAGGAAGACGAACACAAAGCCAGAGAAGCAGAGGGGATGTTCATCCCTGGCTCCCCCACACCAAGCCCTCCACCTCTGCCATCACCCATCCCTGAGAATGAGCTCCTCCTGGAAGAAATCGAGCTCAACATCAGTGAAATTCCACCCCCGCCTCCTGTAGAGGTGGACGTGAGAAGCATTGGCATCAGGGTAACGGAGGAAAGCCTGGGCCTTGCCGGAGTGGATCCAGGCAGCATCTCTAGCCTGAAACTGCAGGTCTCAGCCCTGGAGGGAGAGTTGTCTGGGAGAACCGAGGAACTGGCGCAGGTCAGAGCTGCCCTCCAGCAGCAGGAAGAGGAAATCAAGGCTAGGGAGCAAAGAATTCGGGAGCTGGAGTACACCGTAGCCCAGCTGGAAGGACAGCTTCACCAAGAGAACGCCAAAGATGCTCAGGGCCAGGCGGATGCCATGGTGAACACTGACCCTGTCCATGGACTCTTGGCCAGGGATTCATGTGACAAGAGCATTGAGGTCAACCTTCTAGGCAGCATGGAGTCTGAAAGCTGGGGGCACCAAGGAGAGGAGAATGGCCTCCTATGGGGGCCACGCAGTCACAAACAAGGGGACCAGAGCCCAGCAGGACATGTGCTTCCACCCCCGCTGTCACTGCCACAGGGACCCGAGCCGGTCCTCACCCCCTCTGTACATAGCTTTCTCTCCACTGAACTCAGGATTGAAGAAGCAGGTGCTGAGCAGGAAAGAGGCCCTCAGGGAGAAGCTGGGGGAGCAGGGGGCTCTCCTTGGGGTGGTGACAGAAAGACTCCCCCAGCAGGGAGGGAAGAGGCCAGTTCCGAGCTCCCAGGGAAGGAGCGCTCAGGAAGGCCACCGAGCTCGCCAACAGATGCCACTATTGGGCAGTACGTGAAGAAGATCCAGGAGCTCCTGCAGGAGCAGTGGAACTGCCTGGAGCACGGGTACCCTGAGCTGACCAGCGCCATCAAGCAGCCGGCCTCCAAGCTCAGCAGCATCCAGAGCCAGCTGCTGAGCTCCCCTCAACCTGCTGCTGTCAGCCTACTCGGCCCAGGCTCCCCCAACCCACGGAGCCCCCGGCCTCCTCCTCCTCCCCGCTGATGGGTAAATACAACCAATAAGGGACCTGAGAGACAGGGAACCATTTTTCTTTCACATAATGAGGCAGAGGGAACAAGGTTTTCAATTACATGAATGTATTTTTAAAAAGATTTTAGCAGCCGGGCACAGTGGCTCATGCCTGTAATCCCAGCACTGTGGGAGGCTGAGGTGGGCGGATCACCTGAGGTCAGGAGTTCAAGACCAGCCTGGTCAACATGGTGAAACCCCATCTCTACTAAAAATACAAAAATAAGCCAGCTGTGGTGGCGGGCACCTGTAATCCCAGCTACTTGGGAGGCTGAGGCAGGAGAATCGCTTGAACCCTGGAGGTAGAGGCTGCAGTGAGCCAAGATTGCACCACTGCACTCCAGCCTGGGCAGCAGGGCAAGACTCCATCTCAAAAAAAAAAAAAAGAGTTTAGCACCTCCAGGAACTCAGTGGAATAAAAACTGATGTGTGCGACAGTGGAGTCTCAGGACCTCTACTCTTACCTTTGCTCTAAGGTTGGGTATGACTGCGGGGCCACTGCCTAAGCTATATGGATAGCACGGGGCACAAAGATGCCAGCGAGGGAGGGCAAATGGGAGTTGAAATCCAGCCCACGCTCCATTTGCCAAGCCTTGTGCTGCAGCACCACATCCACCCAGAGGGGCTGTTCTCATTTGCACTGTGCAAAGGCAGTGTGTGGGGCCAGGACTGGCCCTGCTGCGTGGGCTCCAAACCTTCATTGTTTCCTTTTGCATTCTGTGTTTCTCTCTGGTTCTTACACAGTAGAGGTTTTCTCTAGCCTGGTTTTGGAGGAACATTTTATTGATATCTGGTATAGTTCACTGCATATTTTCTCAGCGTGTGTGTGTGTGTGTATGTGTACGTGTGCGTGCGTGTGTGTACGTGTACGTGCGTGTGTGTACATGTATGTGCGTGTGTGTGTACAGGGACAGGCGACTGAGTGCTGCTGACATATGGAAATGGGCCCTTTGGCTGAGCAGCACTTCCTCTTGTAATAGATCAAACCGTCTTCACTGTTGGGTAAAGTGGAACCACATTTTGCTTTGTCGGGCATGCGAGACCGCTTCCTGCCACAAATCACAGTTTGGCCGCTTTCTCAGTGTTTCAGCGCTAGCTCTAGACTTGCCCGTTGGGAACCACCTCCTGTCCTGTTGTGCACATGCAAGATCTGTGTCCTTGCTCATGTGTGTGCTGTGAGCTCGGTGTCATCACCACCCCCACAACCCTAGTGTCAACATACACTTGTGAGCCAGGAAGGATCACTGAGGTGCCCTTGAGCAGAAGTAGGGGCTGGACCACGAGTCCCGAGGCATCAGTTCTGCTCCTGCACTGCCATTCACTGAGCAAGCCTGGGCCTCAGATCTCCCAGCCATAAGACAGGGACAGCAATGGCACCTACCCCACATGGTTCTTCGACCACACCTAGAGGGGCATTGTTAACAGTGACAGTTCTCCTGACATTAAGCAGAAAGCAAGCCTCCCCCAGGGGGTCCCCAAAACATCAGTTTACATGATCTGGTTCCCTGTCCCTCCTTACGTCTCCACACACCTGCAGCCCTTGTCCCCTCAAAGCAATATCCTGGTTTTGCTACATTCCCAGGCATCCCCCAAGATCATTCTAACCTGTAATGTTGTGTCTGCCTAGAGATCTCCCCGTCGACCAGCATTAAATCCATAATGAAAAAGAAAGACTATGGCTTCCGTGCAGGAGGTAATGGGACCAAAAAGAACCTTCAGTTTGTTGGGGTTAACGGTGGGTAAGCATCACCTGTGAAGCTCAGAGCACCTTTCTTGCTACCCCTTCTGCTATTGTCCTTCGCACTCTCTTTTCCTAGGGGGAGGCATCTGGTTTTCATTCCTCTTCAAGGGAATTAATTTCAATGGCCCTTTAAAACTCCGTCTCAGGTTTGCATGTGTTTGGCTTCTCGCCAGCTGTGGTGGTCTGTTAGAACCTCTGTTTTTAATATGACCTGGCTTTGGTCTTCCCCAGGGCCAAGACTCCAGGTGGCTTCTGGGAGTTCTGAGGGAATACGGGCCCTTAGAGGAAGGCATTTAACCTGAACCATAAAACTGAAACTAGTACAAACCCTGTTAATTTGTGGAACTTCAAATTTCATCCATTTAATTTTTTTCTTCCTTTAACTTCCTGCAAGCCAAACCCAAGTGTTTGGGGATGAAGAAAAACAACCAGAACTTGAGCAAAACCTTATGTATTCTGGAGAACTGAATATTTGATTTAGAATATTTTCTAAGTCAGTTATTCAACAAACATGTATTAAATGCCAACAGTGCGCTCGGTGGCGCAGATTAAAAAGTCAAATAAATAATGGTCCCTGCCTTTAGCTCACAGATAAGAGAAGCAGTAAAGATGAAATGCTGATGTACTGAGATAAGTTCTGTTAAGCGAGGAAGCATAGAATGCTGTGGAAGCCCAGACCATGAAGGCTGCCCAGAGAGGTTGGAATCCCTGCTAATTTGAGTCACACCAGAAGGGAAGACACTAAATGCCCACAGGGGAAATGTCAGAAATGATGAACTGGGGCCGGACATGGTGGCTCACGCTGGTAATCTCAGCACTTTGGGAGGCCAAGGTAGACGGATCACCTGAGGCCAGGAGTTCAAGATCAGCCTGGCCAACATGGTGAAACCCCATCTCTACTAAAAATACAAAAATGGGCCAGGTATGGTGGCTCACGCCTGTAATCCCAGAACTTTGGGAGGCTGAGGCAGATGGACTATGAGGTCCGGAGTTCGAGACCAGCCTGGTCAACATAGTGAAACCTCACCTCTACTAAAAATACAAAAAATGAGCCGGGCATGGTGGCAGACACCTATAATCCCAGCTACTCGGGAGGCTGAGGCAGGAGAATCACTTGAACCTGGGAGGCGGGGTTGCAGTGAGCCGAGATTGCGCCATTGCACTCCAGCTCAGGCGACAGTGCAAGACTCTGTCTCAAAAAAAAAAAAATTTAGCCAGGCGTGGGGGTGCCTACCTGTAGTCCCAACTACTCGGGAGGCTAAGGCAGGAGAATCGCTTGAACCTTGGGGGGTGGAGGTTGAAGTGAGCCGAGATCATGCCACTGCATTCCATTCTGGATGACAGAACAAGACTGTCTCAAAAAAAAGAAAAAAAAGAAAAGAAATGATGAAGTGAGTGTCACAGGAGAGCTGCTGTTCCCACTTTCACTAACATCTGACACAGGATTTTGTGCTTTCACAGTTCATGTACAGAAAAGGAGAATCAGCCTCGTCTTAAAGCCTAGTGTAGGTCATGTGTCTCCCAGATTAAATGCCCTCAATGGTCCCTACTCTGCACCCAAATCTGGAAGAGCCAAATCATGGCTCTGCCCAGCCTTAGGCCCTGCCGCTGACGTCCCTTCCCTCCCTCCAACAGGCTGAGCTCGGGCCCATCTCAGGGCCCTGGCACTTGCTGTTTTCCTGCTAAAGGCCTCCTGTCCCTGGACAGTCCTCAGTATTTGTTACTCTGGTTCTGTGATTCACAGCCTTGGTTGCAGGGTCGAAACACCAGGGAGCTTTTAAAACATCCCAGTGTCTGGGCCCTTTAATTAGTCTGGATGCAGTCCACATACGGGGAATTCTAAACACCCTCAAATGATTCTAATGTACCACTAAGGTGAGGAACTTCTGCTCTAATTAAAGTAGCCACTCCTCCCATCCTCCTATCCCATGGCTCTTTTTTATTTTATTCATTGTTTTTATCACCATCTGAATATAATATTTGTTTACATGTTCATTTTCTGCCTCTCCCTACTAGAATATAAGCTCCACGGGGGCAGGGACTTTGGTATAGAATTTAGAACTGTGCCTGGGCCATAGTAGGTGCTCAGTAAATTCCTGCTGAATGAATAAATGAACTTCCAGGCAAAGTTTTTATGGAAGCCGTTCTAAGATGAGCATTGCTTGGTAAATGTAATATGCCCTCCACTCTCTTAATCACAAATGTGAAAGGTTGTTCCTTGCATAACAGAGGAAGAAATATCTGGGATTTAAGTGAGATAGAATGCAAGCACACCAGGAAGCAGACGGGGTTTGCAAATCCATTGAGCACAGGGGCTTTATGTAGAAGCCACCGTTCAGAGAAGGGTCCTTAGGGGGTTCAGTGGAGGCCATGACCACCAGTCCCTGTGGCTGTGTCCAGTGGCCAAAGAGCCCGAAATCATTTACCACCAGCATTCTCCATCGGGGATCTCCTGTTGAGCATCAGTAGCAGAGTCAATAACATCTTCCAGGACTTTCCTCCATGGTCTCTGGTCTGCCAACTCAATAGAGTCACTTCTGATTGAACATAAGGGTCACTACCAGGAAAGAGGACTTCGAGTCACGTGGCCCATGCTCTCCCTTTTGCTGCTTTAAGCAATAGTTCAAACAGGCTGCAGCTAAGACAGGTAGATGCTGTGTTGGAGAATCCCACAGAGTGCTGGAAGTAGGCGCAGAGGAGCTCATGCCTTGCCAGGTGCAAGCTGGGCTGGCGCAGGCTAAAGGGAGGTCTCACTCTCACCTAGAGATGTAAAGATTTGCCAGGCAACTTTGGTGAACTCAGGTAGGAGGTGGAGCCTGGAGTTAGGCCCCTCTGTGGACCTAACATTAAGATTCCACAAGCAAATGCTTTCGTGAGAACCTTGGATGGCCCGTCTGGATCACCCAAATGCATCAGCCAATGAGGGGGCAGGCTGCTTGTAGGTTTGCTGCAGTGAGCACAGTTCATTATTTTGACAATGAGCACAGTTAATTGAGTCTCCCCAAATAGCCTCCCCCAGAGCCCTTTACTGCATGTCTTTCTGACACTGAGATTCCTGGGAACCTGTCACCCTGCCTGCAGGTGTAGAGAGTGGGGTAGGAGATTAGCAAGCTTCAGAGTGTTCCCCAGGCCCACCCAGCTCTCACTGGTGTTGGCACAGGCACTGGGCAGGAAAGACAGGACCAGTGTGACCTTTGTCTCCTTCTCCAGGTATGAGACCACCTCGAGTGAGGAGACCAGCGGTGAGGACAGCTCCCCAGAGGACTTGTCTGACAGTGAGGCTGAGAAGAAGTGTGACGGCCCAGACCACAGGCATGTCAAAGATGCCCACCTCACCTGCGAGGCTGGGCAGGGCATCCCCGAGGGTTCCCCACCATGCCACCCAGGAAAGTGGGCCTGGGGAAGAGGTCCCCCACTCCAAGGCTGAGAGGTAAGCAAATGGACACAAACAGGGGCGCTTGTTCCTCTGACAAAGGGAAAGGGCATATATCCACCCCTTCATGCAATCATTTGTTCATTCATGTACCCATCCTGTCACCCATGTTGTTTAAGTCTCTTTTTCATGCCCACACTGTGCACTGGTTAAACAAAGCAGATGTGGCTCCTGCCTTCGTGGAATGTACTGTCACAGCCGGAGGTCTACATTTACCTAGTGCCAAAACTGTGAAGGACTTTACAAGTATTATCCTATATACTCCTTTCAACAGTCCTGCAGGGTAGAAGTTATTGTGACCTCCCCCACTCTACAGATGTGGAAACAGAAGCTTAGGGAAGTGCAGGGATGCAGCTAGCAGAGCAGGGATCCTAGCCTCCATCCTTCTGATTGTTACCCACAAGCTTTTCTGCCTGTCCCATTGACCATGCGGGCATAACACTGCCTTTTAAAGTGATGGGAGCAGCCAGGCACCATGGCTCACATCTGTAATCCCAGCACTTTGGGAGGCTGAGGTGGGAGGATCCCTTGAGGCCAGGAGTTTGAGACCAGCCTGGGCAACAGAGCAAGACTCTGTGTCTATTTTAATTAAAATACATTTTTTAAGAAAAAATCATAAAAGTAGCTGGGCACGGTGGCTCACACCTGTAATCCCAGGACTTTGGGAGGCCGAGGCAGGCAGATTACGAGGTCAGGAGTTCAAGACCAGCCTGGCCAATATGGTGAAACCCTGTTTCTACTAAAAACGCAAAAATTAGCTCCGGCGTGGTGGTGTGCGCCTGTAATCTCCAGTTACTTAGGAACCTGAGGCAGGAGAATTTCTTGAACCCGAGAGGCGGAGGTTGCAGTGAGCCGAGACTGCGCCACAGCACTCCAGCCTGGGTGACAGAGTGAGACTCTGCCTCAAAATAATAATAATAATAATAAAAGTAAAGTGATGGGAGATCATGCAGCAAGACAAGAAGAGCACTGCCTTTAGAGTCAGCCATACCTGGACTCAAGTCCTGCCTCTGCCACGGTGTTACTTTAGGCAAAGTCCTTGAGCTGTGGGTCTCTCAGTTTCCTCATCTTTCAAATGTGCATAATAGCAACCTGATAGGTTTGATCTGAGAACTACAAGAGAAAAAGCAAGTAAATGCCTAGCACAGTGCCTCCCACAGAGAAGGCTCTCAGTAAATGGTAGAAACAAGACTGTTATTACCATTATCATCACTATCAGCATCTCCGGCCTGGCTGCTGGAGGAGTGGTGAACAGTGAACGGGAGCTCACTATCGCCCAGTTCAGGGCTGCTCCAACGTGGTGGCAAGATAAAGACAGGCCAAGTGAGTGGGCTTCTTTGTGCCCAGTGCCCTTAAGCCCCTCCTGAGACATCCTGATGCTGAGCCTGCCTTCAGACTAACAGAGAGAGTGCTTGTTACCGTGGACACCTCAGCTTCAATGAGTCTCATGGTACTGACTTTATGAGTACTTATGGTGTCCTTCATGGAAGAATGACCTGAAGAAATTTTCTGGTATGGATTGGGTTCTTTAGGTTTTTTTTTCCAGTCACCCAGGCAGAAAATGATTGGTCCAAAGTCAGAAAGACAGCCCTCCCCTTCCCAGCGGGCCAGGCATTGCAGGTGGGCCTGTCCACCACCCCCTCCACAAATCCCCACCCAAATGCTGGTTATTGGCCCCAGCCCCTGACAAAAGCAGGGTGAAATGGGCAGCACACTGGCTCATCGTCAGCAGCCTGGTCACGTCGGCACGCACCGTGGTCACTCAGATTTCTGAAGATCACCTGTCCTAGGGCAGTTGCCCGGTTTAGATGTTTGAGCTGCTAAGAAAGAGGAGGGGAAGTCTTGTTTATCAACATGAAGAATGATTACATAAATATGTGTATGTGTATTTGTTTTCTTTAGATATAAACCGTCAGAAGAGTTTCTTCATGCATGCCGGGCACTGAGCCAGCATCTGCCAGAAACTGGGACTACCACAGACCAGCTCTTGGTACTCTGATTTTTCATTTTCATGTAAAGATTTCTCTTCTGTTTAAGACATTAACTCTGCCAGGGTGACTTTGGTCCCTCGCAGTGGTGTGAGGCAGGCAGTGGTGTGAGTGGTGTGAGTATGCGGTGTGAGTGGTGTGAGTGTGCAGTATGAGGCAGTGGTGTGAGTGTGTGAGTGTGTGAGTGGTGTGAGTATGTGGTGTGAGTGTGTGAGTGTGCAGTATGAGGCAGTGGTGTGAGTGTGTGAGTGTGCAGTGTGAGGCAGTGGTGTGAGTGTGGGGCTGTGAGTGTGCAGTGTGAGGCAGTGGTGTAGGGGAGTGTGCAGTATGAGAGCAGTGGTGTGAGTGTGGAGTGTGCAGTGTGAGGCAGTGGTGTGAGTGGTATGAGTGTGCAGTATGAGGCAGTGGTGTGATTGTGAGTGTGCAGTGTGAGGCAGTGGTGTGAGTGTGTGAGTGTGCAGTACGAGGCAGTGGTGTGAGTGTGTGAGTGTGCAGTGTGAGGCAGTGGTGTGAGTGTGCAGTGTGAGGCAGTGGTGTGAGTGTGTGAGTGTGCAGTGTGAGGCAGTGGTGTGAGTGTGTGAGTGTGCAGTGTGAGGCAGTGGTGTGAGTGTGTGTGTGCAGTACGAGGCAGTGGTGTGAGTGTGTGAGTGTGCAGTGTGAGGCAGTGGTGTGAGTGTGCAGTGTGAGGCAGTGGTGTGAGTGTGTGAGTGTGCAGTATGAGGCAGTGGTGTGAGTGTGTGAGTGTGCAGTGTGAGGCAGTGGTGTGAGTGTGTGAGTGTGCAGTGTGAGGCAGTGGTGTGAGTGTGCAGTGTGAGGCAGTGGTGTGGAGTGGTGTGAGTGTGCAGTATGAGGCAGTGGTGTGAGTGTGTGAGTGTGCAGTGTGAGGCAGTGGTGTGAGTGTGTGAGTGTGCAGTGTGAGGCAGTGGTGTGAGTGTGTGAGTGTGCAGTGTGAGGCAGTGGTGTGAGTGTGCAGTGTGAGGCAGTGGTGTGAGTGTGTGAGTGTGCAGTGTGAGGCAGTGGTGTGAGTGTGAGTGTGCAGTGTGAGGCAGTGGTGTGAGTGTGTGAGTGTGCAGTGTGAGGCAGTGGTGTGAGTGGTGTGAGTGTGCAGTGTGAGGCAGTGGTGTGAGTGTGTGAGTATGCAGTGTGAGGCAGTGGTGTGAGTGGTGTGAGTGTGCAGTGTGAGGCAGTGGTGTGAGTGTGTAGTGTGAGTGTGAGGCAGTGGTGTGAGTGTGCAGTGTGAGGCAGTGGTGTGAGTGTGTGAGTGTGCAGTGTGAGGCAGTGGTGTGAGTGTGTAGTGTGCAGTGTGAGGCAGTGGTGTGAGTGTGTGAGTGTGCAGTGTGAGGCAGTGGTGTGAGTGTGTAGTGTGCAGTGTGAGGCAGTGGTGTGAGTGTGTGAGTGTGCAGTGTGAGGCAGTGGTGTGAGTGTGTGAGTGTGCAGTGTGAGGCAGTGGTGTGAGTGTGTGAGTGTGCAGTGTGAGGCAGTGGTGTGAGTGGTGTGAGTGTGCAGTGTGAGGCAGTGGTGTGAGTGGTGTGAGTGTGCAGTGTGAGGCAGTGGTGTGAGTGTGAGTGTGCAGTGTGAGGCAGTGGTGTGAGTGTGTGAGTGTGCAGTGTGAGGCAGTGGTGTGAGTGTGAGTGTGCAGTGTGAGGCAGTGGTGTGAGTGTGAGTGTGCAGTGTGAGGCAGTGGTGTGACTGTGTGAGTGTGCAGTGTGAGGCAGTGGTGTGAGTGTGCAGTGTGAGGCAGTGGTGTGAGTGTGTGAGTGTGCAGTGTGAGGCAGTGGTGTGAGTGGTGTGAGTGTGCAGTGTGAGGCAGTGGTGTGAGTGCAGTGTGAGGCTGGTGTGAGTATGCAGTGTGAGGCAGTGGTGTGAGTGGTGTGAGTGTGCAGTGTGAGGCAGTGGTGTGAGTGTGTGAGTGTGCAGTGTGAGGCAGTGGTGTGAGTGTGCAGTGTGAGGCAGTGGTGTGAGTGTGCAGGCCAGAGCCCCTTTCTCTGGGTGTTCTCTCCTTTACCCAATCACTGCAGCCTGAAGAGATGGGTGATGCTGAGGAAGTGGAACCCATGGATATGCACAAGAAAGCAGGCCGGGGACTCAGAGGCACTTCCCACGAGTTATTAGGCAATGCACCGTGAATGTCTGTCATCAAACTCTGTGGCTTAGGCTCACAAACCCTGTGGTCTGAGAGGACTTTGGGCAGAGTGGGAAAAACATGTGGAATGGGATCTGAAAGTTCTATTCCCAGGACCTCATCTGGAAGATACTGGGCAAGTCAGTTCCATGCTCAGGGCCTCTGTTTCCTCATCAATAAAATGAAGGTGGTGGAGGGCATGTTTTCATTCCCCTAAACCCTGACGTTGAATTCTGTAGTCATGACTGTTTTTCTTGAAGTGCACCTCTGGGCTAAGAGACCAAAAACAAGAAAATATGCATTTGCTCCTTCACACCTTCATGGCCTACAGAGATTTAAACACATAGAGATTCTACTCATAATCAAGGGATATTGGCACATTTTCCCAAGTTATGAGAGCAGTTGTAAGACCCATGGTGAAACAACCCATAAGCATTTTTAAAAGCTGTTTTGCTCTCCTTTGCAAAAGAACCCTAGAAGTTAAAAGCAATTTGTCAGTGTTTATTACTTACCCAACTCGTTTTTGTTATTTTATCTTAGTTATTTCACAACTAGTTGTTCCCTAAAGAACCAATATATAGGGCCAGGTGCAGTGGCTCACGCCTGTAATCCCAGCACTTTGAGAGGCTGAGGCGATCGCTTGAGCCTAGGAGTTTGAGACCAGCCTGGGCAATGTGGCAAAACCCTGTCTCTACAAAAAAATTAATAATAATACAAAAAATAAGCCTGGCATGGTGGCATGCGCTTGGAGTCCCAGCTACTCAGAGGCTGAGGTGGGAGAATCACCTGAGCCACGAAGGTCAAAGCTGCAGTGAGCTGTGATTGCACCACTGGACTCCAGCCTCAGCGTTGGAGTGAGATCCTGTCTCAAAAACAGAAGAAGAAGAAGAAAAAATAACCAATATATTATGTGGATGTTGACCCAAACTCCTGTCACTTATTCTTAATTGAATTATCGAACTAAAGTCTTTCTTAGCTCTTGATTCAAAATTCACCACTCAACTGGGCTTGGTGGCTCATGCCTATAATCCCATCACTTTGGGAGGACAGGCGGATTACCTGAGGTCAGGAGTTTAAGACCTGCCAACATGGCGAAACCCCATCTCTACTAAAAATACAAACATTAGTTGGGCATGGTGGCACATGACTGTAATCCCAGCTACTTGGGAGACTGAGGCAGGAGACTCACTTGAACCCAGGAGGTGGAGGTTGCAGTGAGCTGAGATCACACCATTGCACTCCAGCCTGGGCCACAGAGTGAGACGCTATCTCAAAGAAAAAAAAAAAAATCGCCCCTCTGTTTCTTAATATTAGGATCTTCTCCAGATTTTCTGGAAGATTCCATGGGTAAAGGAGATACTCTGATTTATAAAAGTGTTTCAACTACAAAAGATTCCATGAATTCTGCTCTACAAAAGTGATCAGAGGATATGCAAGCCTGGCACCACACCCATGTTAGAATCGAAGCGCAGGATACCGTCTCCCTTGCCCTGACCTTAGAGGAAAAAGCAGGTTGTGTAAGGACCTCACTCTGTAGAGCCATAGAAGGTAAAGGGCCAGTCCCTTTTTACTGCCATTTTATAATAGGATAAGTAAGGTTTAAAAAGGTTATATGACTTCCAAGTTCACACAGTTGAGCCAGGGATTAAACCGGGTCACATTGATTTAGCGACTCCAAGTCCAGGACTCTTCCTGGCATGAGTATGAAGTCATTTATCATAATCACTTCTCGATAGCTTCTCCTCCCTGTTAGGTAAATACCCTTTAAACACTGAGGTCAGGTCACACACAGAGTTGATGTCATTGGCTCTGGAATGCTTCTCGTTCGTGGTCCCAGAGGAGCTGAATGCTACAGATAGCAGGGTCTGCCGTGGGTTGTTAAACCATTTACTCTCAAGGTCCTTGCAAAGTTTAAAAGCCAAACATGTCAAGCACACCTGTTTGGGTTTTATTTCAAGCATACATTTGGGGATGTTGTTTGTCTTCGCATGCATGTTTTCCATTAGTAAGATGTTGCGATTTTCCAGCTATGCCTATTAAAAACACACAGGAGTCCTGGTAGAGACTGGGGCAAGGTCAGTGTGAGCTGGCTGTGTGAGCAGGAAGGAGGGGGCCTTTGTAATTGTGAGCATACCAGGGGTGTGAGCTGAACTTCTTAGCGGGGGTGTGAACTGAACTTCCTGAAGATTCAAACTGTCTCCAGTTAAGTACCTTGTTAGTGGTTACTACGCTGTCCTCCCAATCCTCCTTTCCACTCCCAGGGGAGCGATCGCACAAGTACAAAGTATGTCGCTGCATTCCTAACCTCACCAGCTCTGAGCCTTTCAGGAATAAATCACATGGCGAGCTGGAGGGAGCTGAAGGGACAGAGGCCAAAGCTGGCTTTCCCTGTGTAAGGGAGGAACCTTTGCTGGCCATGGAACCTCTTGGAATTGGTCTCTTTTGGGGTTTCAGAGGCAAAGCCTGAACACCATCAGTCAAGAGTGGTTCCGCGTCTCCAGCCGGAAGTCATCTAGCCCTGCGGTGGTGGCCGCCTACCTCCGCGAGGTCCAGCCTCACTCCCCCGCACTTCCTGCGGCTGCTTGTCAACTTGGCGGATCGCAATGGGAACACGGCCCTCACTACAGCGTGTCCCACTCCAACTTCTCCATCGCGAAGCTGCTATTGGAGACAGGTCAGAAGTGGTTACATTCATACAGTCTGGGTCCCTCCTTGAAGAACAGGGCAATTTCTTTAAAATTTTTCAAAAATTTCAATAGCTTTAGAGGTACAAGTGGTTTGGTCACATGGATGAATTGCAGAGTGAAGTCTGGTCTTGTAGTGTACCCATCACCCAAATAATGTACATGGTACCAAATAGATTCATTCCTCAACCCCTTCCACCCTCCCCTCTTCTGAGTCTCTGGTACAGTTGTCCATTATGCCACTCTGTATGTCTTTGTGTGCCTGTGGCTTAGCTCCCACTTATAATGAGAACATGCAGCATTTGGTTTTTCATTCCTGAGTTACTTCACTTAGGATAATGGCCTCCAGTTCCATCCAAGTTGCTGCAAAAGACATTGTTTTATTCTTTTTTATGGGCTGAGTAGTATTCCATGGTGTGTTTGTGTGTGTGTGTGTGTGTGTGTGTGTGTAAAACATTTTCTTTACTCATCGGTTGATGGGCACTTAGGTTGATTCCATGTCTTTGCAGCTGTGAATTGTGCTGTGATAGCATACAAATCCAGGTATCTTTTTGATAGAATGGCTTGAAGAGCAATTCTTGTACCACATTTCTTTCTAACAAGGAAATGCTTCCCTGTTTAAAGTTCTCTCTGTGTTCCACGAACTGGACTAGACCATTTTACCTGTGTTTGCCCATTTGTTCTCACAGCATTCCTGTGATGTGGGTATTGTTCTCATCTTGCAGCTAAGGAAACTGAGGCTCAAGAGGTATAAAATTTGCTCAGTTTACAGTGCTGGTAAAGGGTAGAGTCAGGTTTTGTATTCAGCCAGTTTTGTATTCAGCACCTCCAGAGCTGTCCCATACTGCCTCTAGGGAAGATGGCATTTTCCCGTCTTTAGAAGATACTTTTTAACAAAGGTCATGGCTCCATTTGATCTATTTGATTCAACTTGGTTCATTCATCCTTCACCAGATATTTATTGACTACCCATGAGGTTCATACTGGCTACTACCAGGGATGCAAAGGTGAGCCAGGTGAGCCCTCTGCTTCCTGGGAGCTAAGAGCTGAGCAATTGGGATGGAGCCGGAGGATGGCTCATGAAAGAGAGATGGAGGGCTGGGCAAGGGTGGCTCACACCTGTAATCCAAGCTCTTTGGGAGGCTGAGGCGGGTGGATCATGAGGTCAAGAGATCAAGACCATCCTGGCTAACACAGTGAAACACCGTCTCTACTAAAAATACAAAAAAATTAGCCAGGCATGATGGCATAGGCCTGTAGTCTCAGCTACTCGGGAGGCTGAGGCAGGAGAATCGCTTGAACCCAGGAGGCTGAGGTTGCAGTGAGCTGAGATCACACCACTGCACTGCAGCCTGGGTGACAGGGCAAGACTTCGTCTCAAAAAAAAAAAAAGAGATGGAGAATGTGATTTAGGAACTGAAATGAGAGCATGTCTAGTTCAGAGAGCGGCAAAGGTGCACCGCAGCAGATAGGGCTCCAGTAGGCAGACAGTGTTCCAGGCAGAAGGAACTCCATGGAGGTCAGACAGGGGAAAATGCCTGGAGACCAGAAAGCTTCTAGTCTGGATGGGATGGGAATGAAGGTTGGAAGAGAGAGTTGGAGCCACCGCATGGAGAAATGGAGGACGTGGAGTGCCAGGCTAAACCCTGCTTGGAAGGTCCCAGGAAGTCAGTGCAGGTTTTTCCTAGGAAACTCCATAACCAGGGGAATTCTCTAAGAAGAGTCATTTGACAGTAGGGGTGGGTTAGTGATGGGAGCAGGAGAGGAGGTGACAGGGCAGACAGGAGGCCGTTGCAGAGGTCCACAGAGAGGTAGTAAGGGCTTGCAACAGGTGAGGATGATAGGACCCGAACAGCAAAAAGCCACTGGGAGGTTGGGCATGGTGGCTCACGCCTGTAATCCCAGCACTTTTGGAGGCTGAGGCAGGCAAATCACTTGAGGTCAGAAGTTCGAGACCAGCTGGCCAACATGGTGAAACCCTGTCTTTACTAAAAATACAAAAAAAATTAGCCGCGCATGGTGGCGTGCACCTATAATCTCAGCTGCTTGGGAGGCTGAAGCAGGAGAATCGCTTGAACCTGGGAGGTAGAGGTTGCAGTGAGCTGAGATTGTGCCACTGCCCTCCAACCTAAGAGACAGAGTGAGACTCCATCTCAAAAAAAAAAAAAAAAAAAAGGCTGGGTGGTGGCACATGCCTGTAATCCCAGCACTTTGGGAGGCCGAGGTGGGCAGATCACGAGGTCAAGAGATTGAGACCACCCTGGCCAACATGGTGAAACCCAGTCTCTACTAAAAATACAAAAATTAGCTGGGTGTGGTGGCACGTGCCTGTAGCCCCAGCTACTCGGGAGGCTGAGGCAGGAGAATCGCTTGAACCCAGGAAGCAGTGGTTGCAGTGAGCCGAGATCTTGCCTCTGCACTCTAGCCTGGGGGATGGAGAGACTCCTTGTCAAAAAAAAAAAAAAAAGGAATAGGATGATTATCCTTCTTTATAGACGATGAAAGTGACATTCAGAAAAGTTAGCAAACTTGCCCTAGATGACCCAATGACTAAGTGTACTACTGGGGTTTAAAGTCAATACTGGGGCAGGCGCAGTGACTCATGCCTATAATCACAGCACTTTGGGAGGCTGAGGCAGGTAGATTGCTTAAGCTCAGAGGTTCAAGACCAGCCTGAGCAACATAATGAAACCCCATCTCTACCAAAAATACAAAAATTAGACAGGCGCGATGGTACATGCCTGTGGTCCCAGCTACTCAGGAGGGTGAGGTCGGGGGATCGCTTGAACCCAGGCAGTTGAGGCTGCAGTAAGCTGTGATCACGCCACTGCACTCCAGCGTGGGTGACAGAGCAAGACCTGGTCTCAAAAAAAAAAAGAAAAGTCAGTCCCATTGCTCTTTTCATTTCTGGTGTCGAGGAGGTGGAGCATATGCTACATCCGTAGCCCTTCTTTTAGGAGGCCTGAGGTGGGAATTTAAATGGACATCAAAAGTCTGAGTTTCCCCAACTCCGGTCCTGTCTGGCTAAAATCCCTCCTGTGGCCTCGTATTGCTCTTAGCATAGGAGGCGGCTTCTTCAGCCTGGCCTTCAGGACTCTGCCTTCCCTGGCTCCACCTGCCCGGGCTGTCTCTGCTGCCACCTGGCCTTCAGGACTCTGCCTTCCCTGGCTCCCACCTGCCCGGGCTGTCTCTGCTGCCGCCACGCTCTCCCCCTTCCCTCCACTCCATCCACGCTGGCCTCACTCACCAAGGTCATTCCCTCCTGGGATTTTTGTATTTACCTTCTACCTGGACTCTTCCCCCTGAGGTTCTTCTTGTGACTGGCTCCTTCTCATCATTCAAGTCACAGCCCAAATGTCACCTCCTTAGAAGTCTTCCTGGTGCCTCTCTCTAAAGTGGCTGCCCCCATCTCTCTCTAAGGGAGCATTCTCTTTCTTTCTTGAGACACTCTTTGCTTTTCATTTCTACCCAACAGAATGTTAATTCACTCAAAAGGGGCCTGTCTTGTTCCTGTCTGTTTCCTCAACACCTAGACCAGTTCCTGGTTCCTAGTAGGTGTTGAGTAAAAATATCTGTTAAATGAATGAGCGATGGATGACTCTTGGGAGCTAGGTTAAATTCCAGTAAACTTCCAAGTCTTCGAAATTCTGCTAAGCAGCTTTGAGTCTCTTCAGCTGAACGGGAAAGGCAATGTACATGACAGCCTGAAGTTGTTTCTGATTTTCACATCATCAAAAGAAGATTAAATTATAGCTAGCAGTGAGCTGATGTTACTGATTTTGGTTCTTCATGGATGCATGGATACCATCAAAATGGTGGATTAATTGAGAAAGGCACATAATTCAATGGAGCATGGCTCCGTGTTTCGTTACTGTGTTCAGTGTTAGGGGCCGTCAGTGTAGAACATGAATAACAGCAGCTACCGCTTTTTCAGTGTCATCTTCATCCCAGACACTGGGCTTAGTGTGATATACATATACTGTTGTGTACAATCCTTGCAGGAATTGTGAAGCAGATCTTAATTGCCTTTTCCAAGTGAGGAAATTGAGGCTGACGTGTCAGGTAATGCAGTCGAGGTCACAGAGCCTGTAAGAAGCTAATCCAGTATTCAAACTGAGATGTGTCACCCTCCTAATCTGGGCTTTCTCTACTACCGCAATCTAGGCTTCTGGGACACTGTGAGACTTTGGAAACACCCGTTATGTGCATGAAGAATCCAAAGACCAGTAATGTATGGCCCTTGTCTTTAAGTAGCGCACAGACTTGCAGCCTGTTAGAAGTTTCTGGGTGGGCCAGACCAGGACAGAGAAAAGACAACTAAAATTTGGGGTGTTATAAATATCTGCTGATGCGAAGAATCCAGTTAATACTCATCAACTTTAAAGTGGTTTGGAAGCTTTTCCCTTTAACGTAGTGAAATAGCTAAATAGCCATAAAGGTAAAGTAAGAAGGGGATTGGGGAGAATGGGTTGAGAGAGTCATTGCTTTCTCTCATCTGTAGAAGGGATGTTGAGGATGACAGATCTGTCACACTCCCAAACCTGGGCTGTCCTTAGAGGCAGTTGTCAAGTGTCAAGAAAAAAACATTAAACTGTAAAGGACTGTATGGAAGTGACTCATTATTATTGAGAATAGATCCAGAGTACACCTCTGCCGGTTTAATCCCAAGTGGTGCGTCCTTCATTTTGCCAAATGCCCTTGTAGGGCGTATTGAGTCAGAGGATGCTCTGGCGAGAGCCTTGCTCCTCTATCACCTCCAGGGAGGATTGGCTTTGCTGCCTGATGGCTGCTCTGAAGCATCTGCGGCAAAGTCCTGGGTCCTGGTAGGGTGTGGTGACTCACGCCTGTAATCCTAGCACTTTGGGAGGCCAAGGCATGTGGATCACCTGAGGTCAGGAGTTCAAGACCATCCTGGCCAACATGGTGAAACCCCGTCTCTTCTAAAATACAAAAATTAGCCAGGAACGGTGGTGCATGCCTATAATCCCAGCTACTTGGGAGGCTGACGCAAGGGAATCGCTTGAACCCAGGAGGCAGAGGTTACAGTGAGCCAAGATCACACCACTGCACTCCAACCTGGGCGACAGAGTGAGATTCCATCTCAAAAATAATAAATAATAAATAAATAAACAAATAAATAAAGTCCTGGGTCCTTAGCCCCTTCTAGCCCCTTTCTGAGCCCCTGGGGGAGGCATCAGACCTCATTCTACTGAGCTAAAAATCATGTTTCTGAAGAGCTAAAAATCATGTTTCTGTAGCTCCTTTACACATTTTTTTTTTTTTTTGAGACATAGTCTCATTCTGTCACTCAGACTAGAGTCCAGTGGTGCAATCTTGGCTCACTGCAGCCTCTGTCTCCTGGGTTCAAATGATTCTCTTGCCTCAGCCTCCTGAGTAGCTGGGTGTACAGGCACGCACCACCATGACTGGCTAATTTTTTTTTTTTTTTTTTTTTTGCATTTTTAGTAGAGATGGGGTTTTACCACGTTGGCCAGGATGGTCTCAATCTCCTGATGTCATGATCCACCTGCCTCAGCCTCCTAAAGTGCTGGGATTACAAGAGTGAGCCACCGCACCTGGCCTCCTTTACACATCTTAAAAGCAAACATAAAATAGTCAAGGGGGTAGAAATGAAAAAGTTTTATTTGCACAAGGCAGTGCAAATGTTCATTTCTGTATCAGGACAGAGCTATGAGGTGATGCATGGAGTTGTTATTTGGTTTTCATCACCTGCTGGCTCATGGCAGTGGTCCAAGGAGCTCGAGGGAAAACTGCTGATAAATGAGGCAGACTGATGCCTCTGTCTCCACTGACAGCCTGCTATTATCATGGCATATTTCTGAAAAATTGTTTGAAAAATTGTGGGGTGGAGGGACTATCAAACAAATGTTGCTTTTTTCCACTTGCACAAAACTTGCAAATAGCCCTGACATTTTTTCATAAACCAGATTTTTACAATGAGTACCTAAACCTTAAAAGAATATCATTTTGGGCCAGGTGTGGTGGCTCACACTTGTAATCCCAGTACTTTGAGAGGCCAAGGCAGGTGGATCGCCTAAGGTCAGGAGTTCGAGACCACCCTGGCCAGCATGGTGAAATCCCCTCTCTACTAAAAAAAATACAAAAATTAGCCGGGTATGGTGGCAGGCGCATATAATCCCAGCTACTTAGGAAGCTGAGGCCGGAGAATCACTTGAAACTGAGAGGCGGAGATTGCAGTGAGCAGAGATCGCACCATTGCACTCCAGCCTGGGCAACAGAGTGAGACTCCATTACAAAAAAAAAAAAAAAAGAATATCATTCTGGACAATAATAGTAATAACAGTGAACTCTTATTGAGTGTTTACTGTGTACTAGGCGTGTTTCTAAGTCAGGGATGTCCAATCTTTGATTTCCCTGGGCCACATTGGGAGAAGAAGAATTGTATTGGGCCACACGTAAAATACACTAACACTAATGATAACTGATAAGCTAAAAATAATGTTTTAAGAAACTTTATGAATTTGTGTTGGGCCACATTCAAAGCTGTCCTGGACTGCGGGTAGGACAAGCTTGTTCTAAGTGCTTTAACTATATTAGGCTGGGCACAGTGACTCATGCCTGTAATCTTAGCACTTTGGGAGGCCAAAGTGGGTAGATGGTTTGAGCCCAGGAGTTTGAGACCAGTCTGGGCAACATGGTGAAACACTGTTTCTATAAAAAACACAAAAAAAATTAGCAGGGCATGGTGACATGCACCTGCAGTTCCAGCTACTCAGGAGGCTGAGGTGGGAGGATTACTTGAGCTTGGGAGGTAGAGCTTATAGTGAGATCATGCCACTGCACTCACACTCAGCCTAGGCAACAGAGCCAGACCCTGTCCCAATGAATAAATAAATAAATAAGCTCAACTAATTTCACAATAACCCTATGAGTTAGGTTGTGTTGTTATCCCCATTTTATAAAGGAGGAAATGCTAAGAAAGGCTAAGTGACTTGATTTACTGTAATTGTTTTTCTATTGCCCAAAGGAGCTACATAAGGGAGAATTGCTTGAACCCAGGGGGTCCAGGCTGCAGTGAGCCGTGACTGCACCATTTCACCTCAGCCTGGGAGACAGAGCAAGACCCTGTCCCCCAACCCAAAAAAAAAAAGTGACATAAATTTTTCAGATAAGCAACACCACAAAGACGTTTTGTTTTTCTGTCGCCCTTGAGAGGTAGGCTCATTTACATAACAGGTACCAAGTCTATGCTTGATGATCCCCTACCTCTCCTTTGGTGGAAAGCAGTATGGACGTATATCCGCAGGGCTACAAAGCAAAACTTTCTTTAGAATTCTCATTTGCTTCTTCAGTGAGGGTGTGTGTTAAAAAAAAAAAAAAAAAAGGAGATGCCAAGGTTAAAAAAAAAAAAGGAGAAAAAAGAATTCTCATTTGCTATACTTAGTCTTAAAAATATGCCAGCTTTGAGCTTGGCTGTTAGGCAACTATGCCACCTTGCTTCCGGCCAAATAAACTCCTTCCGCCTGTATTCGGTGTCCGAGAGATCCGTATCCCACGGCCACTCCTGCTACATTTTGGTGCATGGGCCAGGAAGCGAGTCTCGGATAGCAGACAGCAGGAAAAAGTCTCTTACGTGGTTTGCCTAGCCCTGTGGAGCATCCCTGCAGGGGGACTCCTGCTCGCTGGGGTGATGCATCCTGAGAACGCTACTCGGCAAGTATTTGCCTGGTGGAAAAGTCTTGCCAGAGCAGAGCAGGGAGGCCCTGCAGTGCGGATCCACCCAGTGGCTGAACACCGAGGAGGAACGAGCATTTGGGGAAGTCCAGACCACTGAATTTGGTAAGATTGAACCTGGAAAGTAGCCCACCCCATTTTGGGTGGAAGTGTGGCCTGATCACCCACGGGTGCCAGATCGGCACTTTTGAAGGTAGCTCTCTCTCTGTAACCTTGGAAGCTTTTGCTTATGGTTTTGAATTGGAAGGAGAGCGATCGGATGTGTGTCTGTGTGTGTAGATGTGTCTGTGTGTGTAGATGTGTCCAGCCGGACTCATCAGTCGTAAAAGGTAAGCCAAAAATCTTTTTGATTAGATGAAACACCAGAAATATAAGGAAAATAACAGCAGAGGAATAGCTCAGCCTGAACAGTGTGGTGGTCCAAGCTAATTACATGAGGTGCTGTTTTTTTTGCTCCCTTATGTTCTTTGGATATGGTTATGGCGTTTGTAGGCTTGGAGGTAAAGAACTGAAGGTAACTGGTGCTGGATAGAGGAGCCTTTATTTTTATTATGGCAGCTTGCTATTTTTATAACAGGGTCATTGAGTTGAAAACAAAGTACAGTAGCAACTGATTTCCCCTTCTTCCTAGGATGAGTGAGCAGATGATTAAATACTGATGTCAGCATCCCTGAACCATATAAAAGTGAGCAGTGTTTCGCTACGCTTCTGTTTGAAATGATACTGTGTTTTGCTTGTAGTCCGAAGCTTTGAAGCGCTACTTAGCATCTCCTTTCTTCCATGGAGCTCTCACCATTCAAACATGACAGATTTGGTAAAATACTAGTTAGGCTGAGTCTTCCTTGCCCCCACTCAGTCATCTTTGTATGAATCCCATAGTTTGGGATTTTTTTGCATCTGTAGTCTCAGCTACTCAGGAAGCTGAGGCATGAGAATCACTTCAACCCAGGGGGCGGAGGTTGCAGTGAGCTGAGATGGTGCCACTGTACTCCAGCCTGGGCAACACAGTAAGACTCCATATCAAAAACACAAAACAAAATAAAACCGGTGAGCGGAAGAGAAAATATCTGCTTTAATAGAATCTTACATTTTAATGAGGGAAGACAGACAATAAATAAATATGGTGACCCAACACCATACAGTGTGTTAGGTCAGCAGTCTCCAACCTTTTTGGCACCAGGGACTGGTTTTGTGGGGTAGGGGGAATGGTTTTGGGATGAAACTGTTCCACATCAGATCATCAGGCATTACAGGCATTAGATTCTCATAAAGAATGCACAACCCAGATCCCCCCATGTGCAGTTCACAATAGGGCTCATGCTCCTGTGAGCATCTAATGCTGCCATGATCTGGCAGGAAGTGGAGCTCAGGCCTTAAAGCTCCCCTCACGCACTGCTCACCTCCTGCTGGGCTACCTGCACCAGTCTGTGGCCTGGGGTTGGGAGACCTCTGTGTTAGGTGGTTTCAAGTGCTCTGAAGTACATTAGGGTAAGGGAATAAAATGGGGAGGAGGAAACGGAAGTGGGTGCTGATGTTACTTTATTTTTTTTTAATTTTGAGACAGGCTCTCACTCTGTACCCATACTGGAGTGCGGAGGTTGCAGTGAGCCAAGACTGCGCCATTGCACTCCAGCCTGGGCAACAGAGCGAGACTGTCTCCAAAAAAAAAAAAAAAAAAAAACCAGGTTGTTGGCTGGATCCGGAGGCTCATGCCTGTAATTCCAGCACTTTGGGAGGCTGAGGCAGGTTGATCACTTGAGGTCAGGAGTTCAAGACCAGACTGGCCAACACAGTGAAACCCTGTCTCTACTAAAAATACAAAAATTAGCCAGACGTGATGGCAGGTACCTACAGGCTACTTGAGAGGCTGAGGTGGGAGAATCACTTGAACCTGGGAGGCAGAGGTTGCAGTGAGCTGAGATTGTACCACTGCACTCCAGCCTAGGCGACAGAGTGAGACCTGGTCTCAAGAAAAATAAATAGATAAACAAATAATGCCAGGTTTTCATTGTATTGTGAAATGTAATCCTTAATTGTTTTAATATAAAAATTGTGGAGTATTTTCTCCCTCCGTTTTTCAAGTGAGATGGTTGTTCCTAGAAGATTTCCCATGTTTATCCCATGTGTTGTTCATGCTTCTGGTACATGGCACAGTAGACCCCTAGGTCCTTGGATAGGTCCTACAAACACAGCCATTGGTTTAAGAGTTACACACAAACATGAGCTAGTGAGTGTGAAACGTAAAATGCACAGCTGTGGGTGGCATTCCAGGCATGGGGGCAGGTGAGGGATGAGCTCCAGAGCCGGATAGACCTAAGTGTTCCCCCACCCACTTCTCATGAGTGGATTATGTAACTTCTCTGGCCCTCAGTGTCCTCATCTGTAAAATGGGAATAACATCCTGTGCTCCAGTTTGGGGAAACGAAGTCATGGCCACTGGCCCTTTGGCTATCTCTGGCTTTGTTTTGGACCTCCCTTGCTGGGTAGCTTCAGAAAACTTGTCAAGAAAAGTAACCAGCTTTAAAGACTGCTACAAATGTATACCACGGGCTCCATCTGTGGAAAGCATTGCCCTATTCCATGGCCTTCTAACCCGCAAGCAGTGTCCCGTTGACATGGCTAAAGTGGAGTCTGGCTCCTGGCCCCTCAGGAGCCATTCCAGCACTCATTGCTTCCCTTGCAGGCGTCTGCAACGTGGACCATCAGAACAAAGCTGGCTACACTGCCGTAATGATCACTCCCTTGGCTTCCGCGGAGACCAGTGAAGACATGGCTGTGGTCTGGAAGCTCTTAAGAGAAGGAAATGTGAACATTCAAGCTACTCAGGTGGGTGGAATGAGCATGATCTCCTCTTCAGTAAATGTGGGGGCACCTCCCAGCTTTATTCTGCTAGTGGGGTGAGAAATTCCATGCAGATCCATATAGTTTTTAACCCAAGGAGGCTGGGACCTCCATGGATCCATGCAAAGCCTGGTTCAGTTTTCCTTATAGGCTTCCGAGACCCAGCCAGGCTTGGACAGAGGTCGGTGAGCTTCTTATATAGGTCCCAGTCTGAAACTGAGCAAATTCCATCCAGATGCAACCTCTAGAACCTACATTCCCAGTTACCATCTTGAGAAGGCATTTGCTAGTTGGTTGCTCTAAGAGAGCCCTCATAGGTGAGCCACCTTAATCACGACCCACGGACAACTAACTAGGCTCTTTGGAGGTCCAGTCCTTTAAAGAAGTTCTCACCTCTATCACCCCAAAGCCTTTCAACAAGGTCATGAGTCCTCAGACTGAGAGGAAGTATGGATATACAGGGCAGACAGAAGTATTTGCTGATCATTCCTAGGGGTATGAGGATTCCTACTTTCCAGGCCTCAGCGTAGCTCAGAGGGTTATTATAGAGTTTTGCAGGTCATTATCAATCAACCTGGCATGCTGCCTCAGCCCTTGAAAAAACCAGATCTCAAAACACTCCTATCTTCCTTACCTCTGCACCAACAATTGTGAGTGATACTATTCCAGACACACAAATGATGTCCCAGTCCCCAGGAGCAGTGCCATGGGCCAGGCTGGGAACAGCAGTTGCTGCGAAGAGCCAGTGGGGCCCTACACAAAGGTAGTAGCCAGAGATTCAGGACATGTGGACCCCACTAATTCACTGGGACACTTGTGCCTTAGATCAGAAGAGCTCTTAAAGGTCACCTAGGTGTACCCCTTATGATTTTACAAAATCCTACCGGAAGGTTTCCAACTCCAGGACCTCCAGTGTCAGGAAACGCATGCTCTACCAAATAACTCATTTTGTTTGTTACTCTAGACAGCTCTGATAACTTTCTAAACTGAACCAAGACTGGAACTCTGAATCTTTCTCTTTTGTGTGTGTGGTTTTTTTTTTTTTTTTTTTTTTTTTTGAGACAGAGTCTCACTCTGTTGCCCAGGCTGGAGTGCAATGGCGCAATCTTGGCTCACTTCAACCTCCGCCTCCCAGGTTCAAGCAATTCTTCTACCTCAGCCTCCCGAGTAGCTGGGACTATAGGCACCCAACATAATGCCCATCTAATTCTTGTCCTTTTTTTTTTTTTTTGACATGGAGTCTTGCTCTGTCACTCAGACTGGAGTGCAATAGTGCGAACTCGGTTCACTGCAACCTCCACCTCCCGGGTTCAAGCAATTCTCTGTCTCAGCCTCCCTAGTAGCTGGGGTTACAGGCACCCATCACCACGCCTGGTTAATTTTTGCATTTTTAGGGAAACAGGGTTTCGCCATCTTGACCAGGCTGGTCTTGAACTTCTGACCTCATGATCCACCCACCTCGGCCTCCCAAAGTGCTCGGATTATAGGTGTGAGCCACCGTGCCCAGCCATTTTTGTACTTTTGTAGAGACGGGATTTCACCATGTTGGCCAGACTGGTCTTGAACTCCTGACCTCAGGTGATCCACCTGCCTCAGCCTCCCAAAGTGCTGAGATTATAGGCATGAGCCACCGTGCCCAGCCTCTGAATCTTTCATGGAGTGAATAAGTAGAAGTTGATTGGGGCTCGCTCCAAAAAGGATCTTAAGACAGCAAAAGTATACAAGGCAGTGCAGAGGGTTGGAATGTCTGTTCATTTTCTGGGACCCTCTGCTTGAGAACACAGGGTGGGGGTGTGGTCCTTACCCAGAAAGTCTTTTAGTTAGACAAGGCTCCAACGGGGGACTCCTCATTTTTTGCCCATTTTTTGACCATACAAGAATGAATGGAATGTGCTCAACTCTCCTTTTCCCCTGGAGTTACCCTTTCCCCTGGAGTTATGATAAGGTAACTGTGAGAACTGTGAAGAGTCTGGGCTTTTACCCCGTGTTAAAGCTAACAAGGTAGCCTGCTACAGTTTTGTGGTTGCTGGCAGAAGCATGAGACTTCTGTGCCTGAGACAAAGGATCATGTATTACCCTCAGCCGAAGCAGTAGCCACAGTACCAGCATTGCCCAAATCCCGGTACCCACAGGGCAGTGTGAGGAGGGTCAGGAAGCTGAGCACGGAGTGGGCTGTGTTACAGGAGAGGACCCCAGAGCATAGGGAGCCTGAAGCTTTGATAATGGACAGTAAGCCTGCCTGCCCCTTTCTCACAAGAAGACACTCTCTCTAGCTTCCAAGACTGTTCACTATATAAACATCCTCAAAAAGATAATCTAAGACAAAAGGACAGATTGTGGTGTGCTTTACTCACAAGGTATGTCCATATGGAAAATGGACTCCCAGCAATATATTAAGCTCCACTGTCCCACTCTCCCCCAGAGTGATTGCAGATAGTAGCCTAACCTGATGGCAAAGTCACGTTATATACTTCATCCAATAGCCACCCTAATGACGGCCAGAAACCAAATATTTGTAGACTACTTTCTGGTTTTCAAGGTATTCTACTCACCTGCAACTCCTGTTCCATAAGACTCAATACAGCTAATGTTTCATTTAACTCATGTTTCCCATAAATACGTTAATTATTTTCTAAATTGGCACTCTTGTAAGAGGGAACGCTTGCAAGAGGATCAGAATCACCCTCTTCTTTGTACAGAGAAGAAACTGATGCTGTAGGAGGGCAAGGGACTCATTCCGGGTCACCAAAGGAGCATAGCTGCAGCAATTCCCTTTAGCTCCCCCTGGGCCTTAACTGTGAAGAGAGGTGGAGGTACCAGGTTAAATGGGAATACACTGGGAGTCTGCTAGGAACAAGCTGCTTCTCTCTGGACCCCAGGGTCAGTGCAGTGGCGTATAGTAGCACTCTGTAAATGCTCATTGAATTAAATTATATTGAATGGGACTGGGAGGATGATGAGGATGTGTCAGGCAGAGGGGCAGATATGAGGACCATCTGCATATGTCATCTGGCTTTAAGGACAGTTGGAAAGAGGGTTCTGGAAACCTTGTGGTCTGGATAGTCCAGCAAACAACCATTACCTCAGGGCTGAGTAAATGCAAACCAAAAAAGCAAATAGGCTTCTCTGGAAAGATCTGTCTCTGTTCCAGAGTAATGGGGAAACAGAATATCTAATAACACATTCCCACGTGCTAAGCACCTACTACGTGCTGAGCATTTGCCAGACACTCCCTAAGCCTCTTAATGATAATCATAGCTAACCCTTGGCTAGCACATGCTAAGCACATGGTCTCACCACAACCCCACCAGACAGGTAATACCACTAATCCTTCCCACTTTACCAAATCAGGAGAAGTCACGGAGAGCTTAACTTGCCTGCAGTCACACAGGTAATAAGTGGCAGAGCCAAGATATTTCTGATTCCAAACCCACTTCTTGTTCTCTAAGCTCTAGCATCTGAGCGGGGGAAGCATAATCCACCAGTGACTGCAGATTGGAGTTCTAATCAGTCAACACATCAGCAGACATGTCCTCAGCACTTTTTACATGGAAGATAGTGCTTTCAGGGCCTCAGGGGATCCAAAAGGAGAGGAAACAAAGTTCTTGCCTTATTCTTCAGTCTTACAAAGAGTTTCCTGGGTTCCATCAGAGAAACCTGCCTGGAACCCATGAAAACCATGAGGGCAAAATATAATACAGCTGGTTGAGAGGACTATAGACATATACATAGGGCCGGGAGCAGTGGCTCTTTCCTGTAATCTCAGCACTTCGGGAGGCCTAGGCGGGCAGATCACTTGAGGTCAGGGGTTCAAGACCAGCCTAGCCAACATGGTGGAACCTGTCTCTACTAAAAATTACAAAAATTAGCTGGACATAGTGGTGGGTACCTATATTCCCAGCTACCCAGGAGGCTGAGGTAGGAGGATTGCTTGAGTCCAGGAGGCGGAGGTTGCAGTGAGCCGAGATGGTGCCACTGTATTCCAGCCTGGACAACAGACAGAGTAGGCCCCTGTCTCAGAAAAAAAAAAAAAGGAAGAAAGAAAGAAATATACATAGGGGCTGGGTGAAGTGGCTCATGCCTGTAATTTGAGAGGCCGAGGCAGGTATATCACTTGAGCTCAGGAGTTCAAGACCAGCCTGGGCAACATGGCAAAACCCCATCTCTACTAAAAATACAAAAAATAGCTGGGTGTGGTGGCGCATGCTTGTATTCCCAGCAACTTGGGAGACTGAGGGGCAGGAGAATTGCCTGAACCCAGGAGGCGGAGGTTGCAGTGAGCTGAAATCACGCCACTGCACTCCAGCCTGGGTGACAGAGTGAAACTCCATGTTAAAAAAAAAAAAAAAGGAGAGAAAGAAATATACACAGAGTCAGGTGTGGTGACTCATGCCTGCAATCTCACCACTTTGGGAGGCCGAGGCGGGTGGAGTACTTGAGCCCAGGAATTCAGGATCATCCTGGGCAACATGGAAAAACCCTGTCTCTACAAAAACAAAAATTGGCCAGATGTAGTGGCACACACCTGTTGTCACATCCACTCAGGAGGCTGAAGTAAGAGGATCACTTGAGCATGGGAGGCAGAGGTTGCAGTGAGTCGCAATCATGCCACCCCCACTCCAGCCTGGGGGATAGAGCAAGATTCTATCTCAAAAAAAAATTATACACACACACACACACACACACACACACACACACACACACACACACGTATATATAAGAAAATCTATGGAAAATGGGAAATGATGGTCAATTTGTAATCAGAAAAATTACTACTGTACATTATTATATTTACATCCTTTATGTCACCTGATTCCCACAAAAGCCCTGTGAGGTACACAGGATAAATCATTGTTATATCATTTAAAAAAAATTTTTTTTGAGACAGATCTTGCTCTGATACCCAGGCTGGAGTACAGTGGCACAATCTCGGCTCACTGCAACCTCTGCCTCCCGAGTAGCAGGTGCCCACCACCATGCCCAGCTAATTTTTATAGTTTTTCTTTAGTAGAGATGGTGTTTCACCATGTTGGCCAGGCTGATCTCAAACTCCTGACCTCGAGTGATCCACCTGCCTTGATCTCCCAAAGTGCAGGGATTACAAGTGTGAGCCACTGCACCTGGCCTCAATTGTTATATTAATTTTTAAGAGAAGAAAAACCAGCTGGCACAATGGCTCACACCTGTAATATCAGCATTTTGGGAGACCAAAGCAGGAGGATAACTGGAGCTCAGGAGTTCAAGACCAGCCTGGGCAACATAGTGAGACCCCATTTCTACAAAAAGTAAAAAACTAGCCAGGTGTAGTGAGTGGCACATGCCTGTGAATTCAGCTACTTGGGAGGCTAAGGTGGAAGAATCACTTGATCCTGGAAGATTGATACTGCATCGAGCTGTGATTGTGCCACTGCACTCCAGCCTGGGTAACACAGCAAGACCCCATCTTTAAAAGAGAAAGAGAAGAAAAACCAAGAATCAAGGAAGACAGTGACATGGCCAGAATCATGCATTAGGAAACAGCACAACTAGAGTTTGGACTTGCTTTCTGACTCCAGCTCATTGCTGCGTTCACCAGTGATTACAGAAATGCCCTAGAATACTGTCAGTGTCTATAGATTAGAAATGACCACAGGACGTGCAACCAGAGACCATGTTGAGAGAAGAGCGTTCTGGGTATCCTTAAACTGAAAATTTCCAAGGCATTGAGCAGGCGAAGGCTTCCTGGAGACAGTCAGGCTGGGGCAGACAGTAAGAAGCCATGATGCTTGCGTTCAACCTTCATCTGTTCCATCATTCAACATTTATTAGCACATTCTTGGTGCTAGGCACTGGGTAGACAGGGACAAAACACGTAGTCCCTGCCATCAACAATGTCACAATCCATGAGAAAGAGAGGTTGACAAGTTGCAATGCTAAGTGGTGAGTGCTGTGTTATGAATCCTGTGCCTGGGGAGTTAGAGAAGATTTTAGAGAGGATGTAGGATCTGACTAGTCATGAAAGAGTAGAATTTTGTCAAGCAGAGAAGGTTATGTCCTATACCAAGGGCAGGAGATTCAGATCAGTGGCTGTGTTCTTGAGGAGTCTCTGATGAGCACGCCCAGGCTGGAGAGGGGGTCCTTCCCCATTGGCAGCACCTCACCGCATTCCTGTGGCTCTGCATCCAGGGAGGCCAGACTGCGCTGATGCTGGGAGTCGGCCACGACAGGGAGGACATGGTTCAAGCACTGCTTAGCTGCCAGGCAGATGTCAACCTGCAGGACCATGATGGATCCTCGGCCCTCATGCTGGCCTGTCACCATGGCAACGTGGACCTGGTACGGCTGCTCCTGGCACACCCGGCCTGCGACAGCAGCCTGACTGACAAGGTGAGATTTACATGCAATTAACAAGTAGCTGTTGTTGGGCAGGGTGGCTCATGTCTGTAATCCCAGCACTTTGGGAGGCTGAGGCGGGAGGATCACTTTGAGCCCAGGAGTTCGAGGCCAGCCTGAACAACATAGGGAGACCCCATCTCTTAAAAAAAAAAAAAAAGTAGCTGTTAAACTTAGCCTCCTGAAGAGTGTCTTGCAAGCCAGCAGAATTCAAGGAACTCTATGGCAGTGCAACAAAATCAGCCTCCTAAGGCTGTTGTGGAATTTAAATAAGAGGCCCAGCACAGTGGCTCATGTCTGTAATCCCAGCACTTTTGGAGGCTGAGGCTGGAGGATTGCTTGAGGCCAAGCGTTCAAGGCCAGCCTGGTCAACACAGTGAGACCCTGTCTCTTAAAAAAATTTTTTTTTAAATTAATAAGGCATGGTGGTGCACGCCTGTAATCCCCCCCCTACTTGGGAGGCTGAGGCAGGAGGATTGCTTGAGCCCAGAAGGTCAACCATGATCAGGCCACTACACTCCAGCCTGGGTGACAGAGTGAGACCCTGTCTCTAAAAAATTTAAAAATTAATAAATGAGATGATTCAGGGTAAATGTTTGGAGTCTTAGAACTGCAAAACTCACAACCCTAGCCTTTCATAACGCCATTCTTGGCTAATGTGCACTGGCTTGGCCTGGCCCTGATCCTCATCTGGTCATGGCAATAACAGCATGTGGGCTTTGAGGCAGTAGCTTAGATGGGGAAGCTCTGCTGTCTAGTAGGGCCTCAAAAGCCTTCAGAAGGAATCAACCTTACGGAATCATCTCTAGTCATTTAACTGAACATGCCTCTTTGGACATTGACCCACTTTATGAAGCAGCCCATTCCATCAAGTCAGCCTACTTGAAGTTACACTGGCAGTCACAGGCTTCTTAAATAAACTTCCTCGAAAGGTGATGGCCATGATGATGATGACAATAGTAACTAATCAATAACAATAGTAACTGTCCAGGCACAGTGGCTCATGCCTGTAATCCCAGCACTTTGGGAGGCCAAGGCGAGTCGATCACCTGAGATCAGGAGTTCAAGATCAGCCTGACCAACATGGAGAAACCCCGTCTCTACTAAAAATACAAAATTAGCTGGGCATGGTGGCGCATGCTTGTAATCCCAGCTACTTGGGAGACCAAGCAGGAGAATCGCTTGAACCCAGGAGGCGGAGGTTGCAGTGAGCCGGGATCGTGCCATTGCACTCACGCCTGGGCAACAAGAGCGAAACTCCATCTGTAAAACAAAACAAAACGATAGTAACTGACTAACACATATGGAGGGCTTACTCTGTGTCAGGTACTGTACTAAGCATTTGCCAGGGACCATCTCATTTAAACCCCACAACAACCTTATAAGGTTGACTGTCTTCCTGCTGCCCCACTTTGCTCAAGGAGACAGAGGCATCAGATGGTTAGGTGACACATACAAGATTACTCAGCGAGTGGAACCCAGCTCCATTAAATGCCTGGGCCCATACCCTTAACTGTTCCATCGTCATCACTGTTGTCACATTGAAGCATCCATGTCTCTGGCTCCCTGCTGAATCCCCCACACCTAGTAGCGTGCCTGCCACATATCATTGAATCAATCAACAAATGAGTGAGTGAAACCCCTGAACTTCGGAAGTAAGCAAAAGTAAGTGATCTTATTTCTGATAATTATAGTCGATATAATAATATTTCTGGAGTGCTCCTGGGAACTAACCCTTTCCCATGCGTTACCTCTAATCCTCTCAGTAATCCAGTGAGATAGTGATCCCCACTTTTTACTGATGAGAAAACAGGCCTGAAGATGTTATGTAACTGTCCTAAGATTTACAAGCTACTGATTCTTAGAGCAGAGATTCAAGCCCAGGTCTGACTCTAGTATCCTTAATGTTGGTGCTGTAATTTAATGATTTAAGCAGATGTCTTTATGCTTTCTTAACAGCCACAATTCAAAGGGAACGAAAGCCTGGAGAGGGGGAAGACAGTCCTCTCCCTGCCCAGGGACAGTACCTCTTACCGGGCCACATTTAAACTACCCAGAGATTGACTCATCAGCAATTCAAGCTGCTGAGTCCTTCAGTCACACAAACAGCAGGCACCCATCCAGTGACTCTAGGTCCTGTGAACCCCAGCTTCACTCCAAAGCCATTTCTGAGATCATTAGAGAGCACAGACCTTGACCTTCATATGGGAACAGGGATGGGCCTGGAAACCAGAGCCTCCTTTTCCAAATGTGATGTGGCCAGACAAAAGATTTGCGTTAATGAGTTCTCTGCTGGGTTGTCCTGGGAGAGAAGGAGGCAGCGCTTAATCCGGAACAGGCCTGTACATCAAAGGCCCCTGGCCCTGTAAGGAGAGACCACTGCTGATGCCCGAAGAGGCCTGAGAGGGGGAGGCCCATGGGTCAGGCAGGCAGGCGTGAGCTTTGGAAGTCCCTGGTTAGCTGGGATAATCAGGCAGTGGATCTGAAAGCTCTCCTGGGTGTCTCTGGCGATCTGTCACAGGTATGAGAGTGCTAAGTGGCTGCTTTCTGGTGGTGGAAGAGTTGTGGAAGAGTTGTTGCATTTCAGACAACTCAAGCATGATTGTTAGAAGCATGGACTTTAAACGCTCATGAGGCCAGGTGTAGTGGCTCATGCCTGTAATCCCAACGCTTTGGGAGGCCAAGTCAGGAGGATTGTTTGAGCCCAATCTTGGCAACAAAGTGAGACCCCCTGTATTAGTCCATTACATCCCTGAGACTGGGCAATTTACAAAAGAGAGGTTTAATTGGACTTCCACATGGCTGGGGAAGCCTCAGAATCATGGTGGAAGGCAAGGAGGAGCAAGTCACATCTTACATGGATGGCAGCAGACAAAGAGAGAGCTGGTGCAGGGAAACTACCCCTTATAATAGCCATCAGAGGCCGGGCGCGGTGGCTCACGCCTGTAATCCTAGCACTTTGGGAGGCCGAGGTGGGTGGATCACCTGAGGTCAGGAGTTCAAGACCAGCCTGGCCATCATGGTGAAACCCCATCTTTAAAATAAAAAAAAAATAAAAAATAAAAAAAAAATAGCCATCAGATCCTGTGAGACTTACTCACTATAACAAGAACAGCAAAGGAAAGACCTGCCCCCATGATTCAATTATTTCCCACCCAATCCCTCCCACAACACATGGGAATTCAAGATGAAATTTGGGTGAGGACACAGCCAAACCATATCACCCCCTCTCTACAGAAAGTAGAAAAAAAACAGCCAGGCGTGGTGGCATGCACCTGTAGTCCCAGCTACCTGAGAGGCTGACATAGGAATATTGCTTGAGCCTGGGAAGTTGAGGGTGCAGTGAGCCATGATTGTGCCAGGGAACTCCTACCAGGGTGACAGAATGACCTTGTCTCAAAAAAAAAAAAAAAGTTAAATGCTCATGAGTTCAAATCTAGGTTCAGTGATTTTGGGTAGGTGCCTTTGGGTAGGTGACCTAACTCTTCTGGGGCTCTAGATGCTCATCTGGAAAATGGAAACAGCAGTAAACTCTACCTAAATACTATAATGTTGATAAAGGCTGTCTCTGACATCTAGGAATGCACAGTGGATGGTAACTGTTTTAATTATGAGTAGATGAACAGTGATAGCTAAAACAAAAAATACCACATCGCCAGCAGGGACCTTGGCATTTACAGACAGTGTCTGGAGAGAGTAGGGAGAACAAAGGTCTGGAGTTAGGGGAGCCAATCAGACAGGGAGACCAGCCCCCGAAGGGAGAAGCGACTGATAGACTTGGTTCAGTCCAGTAGTTCTCAGTCAGGGGTGATTTTGCCCTCTGGGGAGATTTGGCAATGTCTGGGGACATTTTTAGTCACAAGTGGGGGAGAATGCTCCTGACATCTAGTGGGTAGAGTCCAGGGATGCAGCTAAACATCCTGCAACGCACAGGAACAGCAAAGAATTAACAATTATCCAGCTGGGCGCAGTGGCTCATGCCTGTAATCCCAGCACTTTTGGAGGCCAAGGAGGACAGATCACTTAAGGTCAGGAGTTCAAGACCAGCCTGGCAAACATTTTGAAACCCCATCTCTACTAAAAACACAAAAATTAGCCAGGCGTGGTGGCGCACACCTGTAATCCCAGCTACTCGGGAGGCTGAGACAGGAGAATCGCTTGAACCTGGGAGGTGGATGTTGCAGTGAGTCGAGATTATGCCACTGCACTCCAGCCTGGATGAAGAGCAAGACTCCGTCTCAAAAACAAACAGACAAACAAACAAAATAAACAATTTTCTGATCCAAAATATCAATAGTGATACAATTAAGAACGCCTGGTGCTGGGCATGGTGACTCACGCCTGTAATCCAAGCACTTTGGAGGCCAAGGCGGGCAGATCACCTGAGGTCGGGAGTTCAAGACCAGCCTGACCAACATGGTGAAACCCCGTCTTTTAAAAAAAAGAAAAAAAAGAAAGAACGCCTGGTTTAGGCAAGCACTGAAATCCAGGTGGGTTTAGGTAACCAGTCCCGGTGAAGTGCTGGATCAGGGAGAGCCAGGCCAGGCTGAGGACTGGGCCGGCTAGAGTTCGGGGCAGCCTGTAAGCCCGGAAGGGAGGGCCTGGAGTGCTAATCAGGAGATGGAGGAGGAAATCTATCACGGCAGAAGCTGGAGAGAGTTAGGGAAAGCCCAGCCAGCAAAGTGGTGCCCAAGTAATGCAGGTAATGGGCCCACAGGTAAGGCGGGTTCAGACCCCACCCATGGATGGGTCACATGCTGCCCACCTGGGTCGGGGTTGATTCACATGCAGATTCCCAAGGCTGACTTTGGTGAGCACAGTGTCTCCGTCCCCAGGATGAGACATTTGAGTGGAAAAGGGAGCTCTGACAAGGGTCTGCCAAGTACCAAGGCTTGTACCTGGTGTTTCACATCTAGGGGGAAAGTCTGGACCTTATCCGACCCTTCATATCATTTCCATATTCTCTTTCCTGTGGAAGCTTAGATGTTAACAGCAGGGCTTATTTGGAAATGCCCTTGGAAAACTGGGAGAGAATTCATGTCCTGAAATTGGTTTATGTCATCAACATTTAAAGTTTGATATAAATGCAGCACTCCCACAACAGTTGGCCAGGCCCTTAACTAGGTTTACAGGCAATTTGAGGAAATCCGCCATCTAGCCTCTTCCGGGCCCCAGAGCCCACCCTTTATTTTGGCAGCTTCTTTAAAGCACCCATTAGATTGAAAACTTCTTAAAGGCAGAGATTATGCCTTGCTCATCTTTGCGTGACACATAGTGGGCTCGTGATGAGTTCTCATTATATTCAAAGACGTCCCCTCCAACACACGCACACACACACAGTTGTGCCAGCTGCCTAGACCCTGCCTTTATTTATTTATTTATTTTTGAGATAGGGTCTTGCCCTGTCGCCCAGGCTGGAATGCAGTGGCACAATCATGGCTCGTTGCAGCCTTGATCTCCTGGGCTCAAGTGATCCTCCCGCCTCAGCCTCCCAAAGTGCTCTGGTTACAGGCATGAGCCTCTGCGCCTGGCCAAGTGCAGATTTTGAATCCCCGAAGTTACACATAAATTTTGCACCATACCCAGCTAGTCCCCCATTTCTTCAGTCCGGGTCTCCTAGACCAGCTCTGGAGTGTCGCCGAGCAGGGCTTGCGATACCTGGCTCCCACAGGAGCTACATGGCACGAGCTTATTCCCAGAGTTCTGGCGGAGGCGTCAGAGGAACACTCCCCCCTCGCCAAGTGGTCTCTCTGGCCACACCTCCTAAACTGTTCCTCCTCGGTTCTCCACGTCTGCAGTCGAGGAGCCCACAGCTGCAGGCTATCCTCCAGATGGACCCTGGATTGGCCCTGCGGCTCTTCCCCCTAAACCCTGTCAGCACGTACTCTGTGTTTACATAGAGCCTCAGGATTGACAAGGCACAGCAGATGGAGCTTAGGAGCAGGAACTCGGCCCTAAGCAAACCCAGCCCCTCCTTTAGGAGGCTTTTACAGGACCCCCTGCTTAAAATCTTTGCTTTGTTCCAGTACTTTCCAATGAAAGAACACATTCACTAGGATTTAGATTCCATCAGCTTGAAATGAATACCGTTAGGTTCTCGTGCAGCATTCTCTCTTTCAGCAGTGCTTGCTGAGGGCCGGCCAACGCCAGGCCCTGGGCCAGTGCTCGGCACGCAGCAGTGGACAGGCCAGGTCGGCTTCCTGACCTCGTGGAGACCAAAATTTATCAAATAACCCCACAAATACCAGCATATAACAAGTGGTAAAAGAAAAGTACAGGGAGTCATGAGGGCTTTTGGGGGAAAGAACTTTGTATGTTTTGAGAAGCCCATGTGCCTTCTTTGGGGTCCCACTAAGATGCCATTCCCTTCCTCTGCCTCCCCCCTGAGCCATCTTCTACCCGCCCTGGCACACAGTGGCTGTCCTCTCCCTTGAGCTCACTCTGTTCCTGACTTCTGACTCGATTAGTGCTTTGCCATATGCTTTATAGTTATTTGCATGTGTGGGGAGCCCTGATGGCCCCTGGATTCCATCCCCGTGTATGAGAAAAAGCCTGAAGAGTGTTAAGCTGGGTGTTAACACTTCCTACCTGCTTCTGTGAAAGAATTGTTCACATTTTAGGAAGTAAATCTGTGCATAGGCAGTAGAGAACAATCTAGTGGGGTCTTGGGTGTCCCCTACCCATCAAACCCTTTACAGCAGCAAAATGTCAAAATATTCACAGTAAGCCAACAGCCTCAGGTCAGGTCTCAGCTCCCAATAAGTTACCTAAAGAGTGTGGTTTTTGGAGCTGTTTACAGTCCCGAATTCTGGATGCGGAAGTGAGCTCATTCATGAGAGACTGTGGCTGCTCAGTCAGGCTGGTGGTGCCTGATGAGAGCCCCCTTCGCGCAGCTTCTTTAGACAGTGGAACTGCCAGCTTCCTGCATCGCCATGGCAGTGTAAAGAGTGCTGTGGCATCACAGAGCAGGAAGTAAAAATGTGCATGCCCTTCAATGCTCTGAGCCCACTTCTAACAGTCAGGAAATAATTACAAATGGGAAAACACAGAGGCTGGGTGTGGTGGCTCACACCTATAATCCTAGCACTTTGGGAGGCCAAGGTGGGCGGATCACCTGAGGTCAGGGGTTCGAGACCAGCCTGACCAACATGGAGAAACCTTGTCTCTACTAAAAATACAAAAAATTAGCTGGGCATGGTGGCACATACTTGTAATCCTAGCTACTTGGGAGGCTGAAACAGGAGAATTGCTTGAACCCGGGAGGCGGAGGTTGTGGTGAGTCAAGATCGTGCCATTGCCCTTCAGCCTGGGCAACAAGAGCGAAACTCTGTCTCAAAAAAAAAAAAAAAAAAAAAAAAAAATGGGAAAATGCTTTTTGCACTAAGATTATTATGGCAGAGACTTAGAATCAACAAAAATTTCCATTGAAAGGAAATATTTCCATAATTAGTTTAAAAAGTAGTAAATTATGGAGTATTATACAGCCAAAAAGAAATATGATGCATTATAATGGCCATGTAAGAATAGAGAAAAATGTTATAGCATACCGTGATAAATTAAGAATAAAAGCAAATTCAAAGTTGGTACACAACATCACTCCTTTATTTAAAAACCAGCAACAGGACAGGTGCGGGACAGGACAGGATTACAAATTCACGCCTGTAATCCCAAAACATTTGCGAGGCCAATGTGGAAGGGTCATTTGAGCCCAGGAGTTCAAGAGCAGCCTAAGCAACATAGTGAGACCCTGTGTCTACAAAAAATTTAAAAACAAACAAACAAATAAAAACAAACCAACAATAAGTTTGCACAGGAGAAAAGATTGGAGGGAAACACCCCAAAATGCTAACTTTCACTTAGATGCATGTAATGGAATAGCAAGAGTTATTTTATTTCCTGTTTTCCAATTTGAACAAGAAAAAAGGGGGGCCGGGCTCAGTGGCTCACACCTGTAATCCCAGCACTTTGGGAGGCCAAGGTGGATGGATCAGTTGAGCCCAGGAGTTTGAGACCAGCCTGGGCAACATGGTGACACCCCATCTCTACAAAAAATGCAAAAATCAGCGGGGCATGGTGGTGTGCGCCTGTAATCCCAGCTACTTAGGAGGCTGAAGGTGGAGAATCATCTGAGCCCAGAAGGCGGAGGTTGCAGTAAGCTGTGATTGCACCACTGCACTCCATCCTGGGCGATAGAATAAGACTCCATCTCAAAAAAAAAGAGCATTAGAAACCAGATTATTCTTTTTTATTTCCACTGTCACAGATTTCCCAGAAGTCACTGTTGTTTCTGCGAAAGGGGCCACATTGCTGGTGACCTTCATGTCATTTGAATCTTCTCCTCTACCGGGGTCTCTGGATGCCTGGAATAGACACCTATATCCCAGGCATACTCCCTACTCCCAACTTGCCCTTCCCCCCCTGGGGTAGGAAGCAGATCGGATGATACTTATTTCTCTTTTCCTTTTTTCTCCTGTAGGCTGGCCGCACAGCTTTGTCCATTGCTCTGAAGTCACCCACCCATATGGAAATTGCTGGGCTTCTGAGAGCCCACGCGGAGCAGGGCAGGTCCCTGGGGCTGTAGGGGCTGCAGAAGAACTGGCAGCTGGGAACAAAGCCTTCTTCTCTGGACTCCTCCCTCGCCCTTGGAGAGGGCAGAGGTCACAGGCCAGAGAGCCACCCCTCAAGAGAAGAAACTATGTGAAATATGCACATACATTCCTGTTGTATAATTCTGCTCATTAAGATGCTTTGTAGTTTTTGCCTTAGGCCAAGCCCCAAAACTACACGGGCTTCAGAGTAGGGTTCAAAGTGCAAGGCTGAGGGGTACATCGGTGTCATCCAAACATCCAAAACATCTTCAGCCTTGAATTCCTCCTGACTCTACCCTCTGTAGCATTGTGTAGCAAGCAGGCAGGCAGGAGCACAGTAGCACATTAGAAAAGCAATATTTTTACATGGAATTTTAAAGTGCACTATCTTTTTCTTTTTTAAGCAAGTGTATGCAAATATGTCTCATTGATATGCATGTCTAGAGATGGGAGGGGATTTAAGCCAACCCCCTGGCAAGCATTCTGGAGACGACCCCAGGAGAATCACCATGCAGACTGATGAAACTGAACAAGCCCCATTTGGGAGCTTTGTTTCGATGGGGTTAACAGAGAAATCTTACATTCAGACAAGGTAGGAAGAAGCACATTGGCATCAATGCCAAGTGTACAGTCTTAACCATTTCTGAGTTTAACTATTTCTAGTGGCTCCAATTTGCTCTAGGGAAATTGGAATTAACTAAGAAATTTATTATCTACTAGGTTGCTATGTAATAAAATAAAAAAAAAAGAAATTCAATCCAGTGACACATACCACATATATTTGGGCAGAGTCAGATTCCACCAGCTATTCTGAGTCTGTGAAAGAAACAAGAGAAAGCTTCCTCCTGAGGATGGGTTATGGTCATCGAGAAGCCACCACATTTCCTGCATAGCTGTATCCATTCCCTTATGGTACTTCCCAGTGCTTTCCCGGAACTTATCTGTTCTGAGGTTTTCTGGGACTTCTGGCTGCAGAGCCTTCCAGCCTGGGATGCATCAGGAGCAAGGGAGCCAGGCAGGGAAGGGCAATTCTTTCCGAAGCTTCCATATTCCCTGGGGCCAGCACATGCAAGGTTCATATGGCCAGTAGCTCACGTCAGGTCATCTGAATGTGCTGTTTCTTAAAATCTCTTATGCAAAAAAAAAAAAAAAAATCTCCCTTATATAAAAAGAAGTAATGTCAGGCCGGGCGCAGTGGCTCACACCTGTATTCCCAGCACTTTGGGAGGCCGAGGTAGGTGGATCACCTGAGGTCAGGAGTTTGAGACCAGCCTGGCCAACATGGTGAAACCCCATCTCTACTAAAAATCCAAAAATTAGCCAGACCTAGTGGCGCTCACCTGTAATCCCAGCTACTCTGGAGGCTGAGGCAGGAAAATTGCTTGAACTCAGGAGGTGGAGGCTGTGGTGAGCCAAGACTCTGCTATTGCACTCCAGCCTGGGCAACGACAGCAAAACTCCATTTCAAAAAAAAAAAATAAAAAGAAGAAGTGATGTCAAAGTTTGATGAGTTTTACACTGGAAACTCAAAAGCCTACGCTCTCATTTTGGCTGGGATGCCGATTTGCTGGGTTGCCCCTGTGGTGACTCATGAAACCTCCTTGGGCCCCAGTTTCATCATCTCTAAAAACAGAAATTATCATAAAACCTATCTCCTTGGGGGAGCGGTGCTACACAAGGAGCAGCTGATGGAAGTTTTGAAATCCAATTTGTAACCCATTAAGGCCATCTACAGAAATGGTACAGCAAACTTCCTTATGCCATTGTGATTCATAAGAGAGGCTCAGAGCTCCAAAACAACACGACACATGTTGATGCAACTCAGAGGTGGAGGGAATGGAGCAAATAAGGAGCAAAAAATGCTTTAAATGGATTTACTTTGACCTCAAAATACATTGTAAGAGCAAAATCCTACATTAGTAAATGTTCTAGCCCAGTGCTTCGCAAACCTTTATGTGCATACAGATCACTTGGCATCTTGTTAGAAGGCAGTAGGTCGGGGGTGGGGCCTGGGATTCTGCATTTCTAACCAGTTCCAGGGGAGATGCTGATGCCATCAAGCCACAATCACACTTTGAGTAGCAAGTCTCTGGCCTATCCTTATTATTTGTTATATTAAAATGCTGCCTCTCAATCTTCTGTCTCAAAATTTCTTTGCATTTCTCTGCTCTTGGTTCTCGGGAATTTGCAGGGTGGGTCTTATTTGCTATTGTTTCTGCAGACAGCTGTAGGGGTCTGTGTCCTGTGTTGCCAGTTTAGGATTTATTTCTGCATCTCATATTAGGTGGCAACTTCAACTGGGTCACTTCAAAAAATTAAATCAAATTAAAAACAACTTATTTACCAGGGAAAGTAAACCGGGTTTCCTAGAGCTTGAAGACTGCTTATTCATCATTATCAAATGACTTTGTCCATCCTTTCTGAGACTTTTAATAATTTTATTTTTATCTTGAGTTTTGGATATGAACATATGATCTCATCCCTTATAACCTTCTTTTCCTTTGGAATGTCTGAGCTCAGAATGTGGTGAAATGAACAAGCACAGCCTGCCTTCCTGTCACTGTCCCTCAGCTCTAAAAGTCGTTCACAAATTATCTATTGATTGGGAGACTGAGGCCGGCAGATCACTTGAGGACAGGAGTTTGAAACCAGCCTGGACAACATGGCGAAAACCCATGTCTACCAAAAATATTTTAAAAATTAGCCAGGGGTGGTGTAATCCCAGCTGCTACTAAGCTAACTGGTATAATCCCAGCTACTCAGGAGGCTGAGGCAGGAGAATCGCTTGAACCCAGGAGGCAGAGGTTTCAGTGAGCCAAGATTGTGCCACTGCACTCCAGCCTAAAAGAGCAGGACTCCGTCTCTCTCTCTCTCTCTCTCTCTCTCTCTCTATATATATATATATATATACATGGAAACCAGCCAGGTGCCCAGCACTGTTCCCAGCACTAGAGACATCACGGTGAGTACAGTTCAGTCTTTTGTCTCACCATCCGCTAGGGAAAACACATGGAAGGTCAGAAGGAAGCCCAGAGTGGCACCACTAAAGGGCACCAGAGCTGGCCTTAAGAAGTCAAGGTAGGCGTCCTGGAGGAAGGGTCACTGAACTTACAGATTACTGGATGTTAGGCAGAAAAGCGGAGTGAGAGGTGAGTGTGCCGGGCAGGAGAGTACTGCTACAATTACCAAATGAATTCAGTTTGCCCGTTGCCTAGACAGAGCCAATTTATCAAGACTGGGGAATTGCAATAGAGAAATTCATGCAGAGCTGGCTGTGCAGAAGAACAGAGGTTTGTTATTACTCAAATAAATCTCCCCCAGGCATTTCGGGGAGCAGAGTTTTAAGGACAACTTGGTAGATGGGGGGAAGCCGGTGAGCCGGAAGTGCTGATTGGTCAGGTCAGAGGTGAAATCATAGGGAGTCGAAGCTGTCTTCTTGGGCTGAGTCAGTTCCTAGGTGGGGGCCACAAGATCAGATGTGCCAGTTTATCCATCTGGGTGGTGCCAGCTGATTCATCAAGTGCAGGGTCTGCAAAATGTCTCAAGCACTGATCTTAGGAGCAGTTTAGGGAGGGTCAGAACCTGGTAGCCTCCAGCTGCGTGACTCCATAATTTCTAATCTCATGGCTAATTTGTTGTCCTACAGAGGCAGTCTAGTCCCCAGGCAAGGAGGAGGTTTGTTTTGGGAAAGGGCTGTTATTGTCTTTGTTTTAAGCTATAAATTTTCTCCCAAAGTTAGTTAGCCTGTGCCCAGGAATGAACAAGGACAGCTTAGGTTAGAAGCAAGATGGAGTTGGTTAGGTCAGATCTCTTTCACTGTCTGTTATTAAGTTTACATTGGTGGTTTCACTGCCGAGGCTGAAAGAAGGGAAAGCAGGCATTTAGGAGCCTTCATTCAGTTCAATATGGCTGTCATGTTTGAGTGGGACACTGAAATCAAAGGGTGTGTTTTTTTGTGTGTGAGCCAAAGATTGATTTCTTCATTTCTTGCATTTGAAAGACTCTTCAATGACGTCCTTGGCCTGAGACGCCTTGCCACAGTCCTTAACTGCTACACAATTGCAACCAACCACTTTACCGGGCTTCCCCTCTCTGTCACTTTTACAGAGACCTACCCATTCCCCTCATTCCTTGTTGTCATCAACCTTAATTAGGTTGATTTGGTGCTGAGCACAAAGGGCCTCCACCAACTTGACACACGTGGGCTCATCACAGTTGGATGCAAGTGCACAAAGATGGGCTTGGTGCCTGTCTAAGGCTTTGGCAGCTTCGCGAGTTCCACACGCTAGGCCATCGTGGATGAGGGCGGCCTTCAGCACCTCTCGTAAAGCAGTATTAACATCCATTACACCTCCAGCAGCAATGCCTTTCGCGGCCATGGTAGGTGGGTTACAGGTGAAGCCGAATCTTGCACGCACCCAAGGTTCCGCCCCCGCACAACTATGCGGTGGCAGGGAAAGAGCCAAAGGGTGTATTTTTAGATGAGACTGAAAATACATGGAGACCCCATCAGAAAGTGCTGTAAAAGCTGTGGTAAGGCTTTATTCCAAAGGCAACAGAAAGCTATTGAAATCCAGATTTTAAATGGAGAAACCCATTCCTCTAACCCACGTTTAACACATATTTATCAGATACCTCTTCCCTTCCAAGTACTGTGCTTGAGGCTGGGGCTATGCCAGCGGGCGAGATAGGCACAGAGTGCACTGCACTTTAGCAGGGAAGGAAGACAAGCAAGCCACCGCCTTGCAGTGACAGCCATGTTGCAACTGGGTGAGCACAGGGCGCTGGGGGGTGCATAGATGGGGCTCTCAGCCTAGTACCCCCTTCACCTAGAAGTGGGGAGGGGGTCCAGGAAGGCTTCCTGAGGGATATTTTAGCTATCTGAAGGATGCGTAGGAGCTAGCCAGGCAAAGAGGAGCAGGAGAACATTTCAGGCAGAGGAAGAAGCATGAATAAAGCTCCAAAACAAGACAGAACATTGATTTGAGCGATTCAAAGAATGTTAGTGTGCCTAGTCTGGGCACAGTGGCTCATACCTGTAATCCTAGCACTTTGGGAGGCCGAGGCGGGCAGATCACCTGAGGTCAGGAGTTCGAGATCAGCCTGACCAACATGGTGAAATCCCACCTCTACTAAAAATACAAAAATTAGCCTGGCATGGTGGTGTGTGCCTGTAATCCCAGCTGCTTGGGAGGCTGAGGCAGGAGAATTGCTTGAACCAGGGAGGCGGAGGCTACAGTGAGCCGATACCTCACCACTGCCCTCCAGCCTGGGTGACAGAGCCAGACACCATCCCCACTCCCCCTAAAAGGAAGCAATGCTCAGATTCACATTTTAGAAACAGCACTCTAGTTTTTTGAACACGAGTGACATTTATTCAACAAATATTTGTGGACTGTCCATTGAGGGTCCTGGGGGTTAGAGGGGACAGATGTAAGCTAATGACAACTGTGGAATGTGACAAGTTTCAGAGGCCTGAGCAGTGCTGCAGAGACTGACTTGGACCAAGGGAGTCAAGGAAGCCATCCAGAGAAGGTGGCTTTTCAGCTAAGCCATAAGGATACATAGGAGTTTGCCAGGGCATTCTAGATAAAACAGCAGGAGGATGGAGGATGTGGCATGTGAAAAAGTGTGACCTGGGTCGGGCACACTGGCTCACGCCTACAATCCCAGCTACTCGGGTGGCTGAGGCACAAGAATCACTTGAATGCGGGAGGTAGAGATTGCAGTGAGCTGAGATCCTGCCACTGCACTCCAGCCTGGGTGACAGAGGGAGACTCCATCTCAAAAAAGAAGAAAGAAGAAAGAAAGAAAGAGAGAGAGAGAGAAGAAAGAAAGGAAGGAAGGAAGAAAAGAAAAATGCTGTGTGCAGTGGCTCACGCCTGTAATCCCAGCACTTTGGGCAGCTGAGGTGGACGGATGATGAGGTCAGGAGATCGAGACCATCCTGGCCATGGTGAAACCCCATTTCTACTAAAATACAAAAAATTATCCGGCAGTGGTGGTGCGCACCTGTAGTCCCAGCTACTCAGGAGGTTGAGGCAGGGGAATCACTTGAACCCAGGAGATAGAGGTTACAGTGAGCTGAGATTGCGCCACTGCACTCCAGCCTGGTGACAGAGCAAGACTCTGTCTCAAAAAAAAAAAAAAAAGTGTGACCTGTTGGACAATGGAGACAATTTCAGAATAACTTTAGTTTCAGTTACGTGGGAGAGGGGACCAAAGAGGAGATGTGAGAGGGAGGTCAGGAAACACATGGTACTCGTACATTGATAGTTGGAATTTGGACTTGAGCCTGTAACTTGAGGGGAATAACAGACCCCTCTGAAAATGCAAAGCCCTCAACAGAAAAAGTTTGGGAGGTTGAGGCAGAAGGATTGCTTGAGGCCAGGAGTTTAAGACCAGCCTGGGCAACACAGCAAGACCCCACCTCTAAAAAAAAATTTGTTTTAAATAAAAAATAGCCAGGCATGGTGGCACATACCTGTAGTCCTAGCTACTTAGGAGGCTGAGGCAGGAGGATTGCTTGAGTCCAGTGAGTTATTTTTGCACCATTGCACTTCAGCCTGGGTGACAGAGTGAGACCCTGTCTCTAAAAAATAAAAAAGAAAGAAAGAAAAAGAAAAGGGGCTGGGCATGGTGGCACATGCCTGTAATCTCAGCACTTTGGGAGGGCAAGATGGGCTGATCCTTTGAGGTCAGGAGTTCTAGACCAGCCTGGCCAACATGGTGAAACTCCCATCTCTACTAAAAATACAAAATTTAGCAGAGCGTGGTGTCACACACCTGTAATCCCAGCTACTCGGGAGGCTGAGGCATGAGAATCACTTGAACCCAGGAGGCAGAAGTTGCAATGAGCCAAGATTGTGCCACTGCACTCCAGCCTGGGTGACAGAGCAACTGGGACTCCATCTCAAAAAAAAAAAAAATTATTTTAATTTTTTTTAAAAAGGCAAAATTCACATGTAACTTCAGGGATTTGAAAATCTGCACTCAGCTGGATGCAGTTGCTCACACCTGTAATCCCAACACTTTAGAGGCTGAGGCAGGAGGATCACTTGAGCCCAGGAGTTAAAGACCAGCCTGGGCAACATAGTGACACCCCATCTCTACAAAAAAATTTAAAAACTAGCCAGGCATGGTGGTGTGTGCCTGTAGTCCCGGCTACTTGGGAGGCTAAGGTGGGGGGAATCACTTGAGCCTAGGAGGTCAAGGCTGTAGTGAGCTGTGATGTCACCACTACACTCCAGGCTAGGTGACAAAATGAGACCCTGTCTCAAAAAAAGACTCAAAATCTTACTGCTATGGGCAGCAGGGGAAGCATTGATTTCTTTTCTTTTCTTTTTTTTGGAAATAGAGTCTTACTCTGTGGGCAGACTGGAGTGCAGTGGCATGATCTTGGTTCACTGCAACCTCTGCCTCCCGGGTTCAAGCGATTCTCCTGCCTCAGTTTCCCAAGTAGCTGGGATTACAGGTGCCTGCCACTATGCCCAGCTAATTTTTTGTATTTTTAGTAGAGACAGGGTTTCACCATATTAGGCAGGCTGGTCTCCAATTCCTGACCTCGTGATCCGCCTGGTTTAGCCTCCCAAAGTGCTGGGATTACAGTCATGAGCCACTGTGTCCGGCTGGAGGCATTAATTTCTAAACAATAGAGCCATATGATCAGATTTGCTAAGTATTAATAGAATGATCACAGAGGGTGACTGAAAGCAAAGGGACCAGCTAGAATGTTCCAGTGAGACACCGGGTATAAAGCAGGAAAGGCCCAGTGCATGGTGGGAGCAGTGGGGATGAAGAATAGAGCCCTGTAGGAAGGCATCAGGAATGGGATGTGCCAGCATGCGGCGACAAACTGGAGAGTGAGTGGAGAGCGGTGACAGGAGGATGGTGGGATATGCATTCTTCTCTTCCTCCTTAATAATAGAATTCCCAACTTTTAGCCAGACACATGGCCACCCTGAATAGAGTTCATTGGCCAGCTCTCCTTGCTGCTTGATGTGACCTTGTAACTATGTCCTGGCTAATGAGGTGCGAGTGAAGTGAGGTATGCAAATGCTGGCTCCTGCATTTAAAGGAAAGGGAAATGCATTTCCCCCTTCCCACTGGCTGGAAAGTGGTAGTGATGCATCTTGATCCGAGAAGATGAAGCCAACATCCTAGGGATGATAGAACAGCAAGTCAGAAGGAGCGTAGGTCCCCAACACCATAAAGCTGTCATCTCCTCCTCTCTGAACTGCTTATTATGCATTTGATGTCTGAGCAAGAAATAATCTTCTCACATGTTTAAGCAATTGTACACTTGGATCTCTGTGGCAATAGGAGTTTGACAAATGCACTTAGCACTGCCGGGCAGTGTCAAGAGTCAGATGCTATGGTTAGTGGATTTCAGGGTGGAAATGCTGGGAAAGGCCTTTTGGAAGGAGTATCCTTTCAATGCCTAGGCATAAGGAATGTCTCCTTTTGACACCAGCCCATGTTCCATGCCCACAGCCTTGCAGAAGGTACAGCCCTGTGTTGCTCTAGCAGATTCCTGAATACAGGCTGTGCACCTCCAGGCAGCCAGTCCTTAAGTGATTCATTGTCTATGAGGTGGCCTGGTGTAGAATTATGGGTGGAACCATTGAATTATCTGAGAAATCTGAATGAAGAAACATGGCATTTCAGGCAGTCACAGTGGGGTGTGATTAGGGAGAAGAGAGTGAAGCTGTGAAGTGGAGTGAGGCATAAGGGGAAAGGTAAAATTTGCATGAGTAGAGGTCAAACCAGGCTGAAAGGGCTGGGCACTGTGGCTCACGCCTGTAATCCCAGCACTTTAGGAGGCCAAGGCGGGCGGATCACCTGAGGTTGGAAGTTCAAGACCAGCCTGACCAACAAGGAGAAACCCCGTCTCTACTAAAAATACAAAATGAGGCTGGATGCAGTAGCTCACACTTGCAATCCCAGCACTTTGGAGGCCGAGGTGGGCAGATCGCCTGAGGTCAGGAGTTCAAGACCAGCCTGGCCAATGTGGCAAAACACTGTTTCTACTAAAAGTACGAAAATTAGCCAGGCGTGATGTCGGGAACCTGTTATCCCAGCTACTCAGGAGGCTGAGGCACGAGAATCGCTTGAACTGGGAGGCTTAGGTTGCAGCGAACAGATATCACGCCATTGCACTCCAGCCTGGGAAGCAAGAGCGAAAACTCTGTCTCAAAAAACAAAACAAAACAAAAATAGAATGTGTGCCCAGCAGGCCGGGCACTGTGGCTCACACCTGCAATCCCAGCACTTTGGGAGGCCGAGGTGGGTGGATCACTTGAGGTCAGGCATTTGAGACCAGCCTAGCCAACATGATAAAACTCCTTCTCTACAAAAAAAGTACAAAAATTAGCTGGGCGTGGTGGGGCATGCCTGTAATCCCAGCTACTTGGGTGGCTGAGGCACAAGACTCACTTGAACCTAGGAGAGGGAGGTTGCAGTGAGCCGAGGTGGCGCCACTGCACTCCAGCTTTGGCGACAGAGCAAGACTGTTTCAAAAACAAACAAAAAAGGCTGGGCAATGCTGCCTAGCACCCAGCCTCTGTTTGGGAGAAACTCAGACATGTCTGGCCCTAGATGAGATGGCCTAATCTGTTGTCCTTCCTTCCTTCTTTCTTTCCTTTCTCTTTCATCTCATTTTGTTGCCCAGGCTGGAGTGCAATGGCATGATCTCGACTCACTGCAACCTCCGCCCCCCAGGTTCAAGCAATTATCGTGCCTCAGCCTCCCAAGTAGTTGAGATTGCAGGCCCACACCACCAAGCTCGGCTAATTTTTGTACTTTTTGTAGAAACGGGGTTTCACCATGTTGGCCAGGCTGGTCTCGAACCCCTGACCTCATGATCTGCCCACTTGGGCCTCCCAAAATTCTGGGATTGCAGGTATGAGCCAGTGTGTCCAGCAATATGTGTGTGTGTGTATGTTTGTTTGTTAGTTTGTTTTGCTTTGTTTTTGAGACAGTCTCGCTCTGTCGCTCAGGCTAGAGTGCAGTGGCACAGTCTCGGCTCACTGCAACCTCCATGTTCTGGTTCAAGTGAATCTCATGCTTCAGCCTCTGGAGCAGCCAGGATTACAGGCATATGCCACCATGGCCTGCTAATTTTTGTACTTTTAATAGAGACGGGGTTTCACCATTTTGGCCAGGCTGGTCTCGAACTCCTGGCCTCAAGTGATCTGCCCCCCACCTCCCAAAGTGCCGGGATTACAGGTGTGGGCCACTGCACTGGGCCAGTACTGATCTTGCAGGAGTACCCTGCTCAATGCATCTGACCCCATGGTGCTGGCATCTGCTGAACCCCTTCTGAGGTCATGGCATCCTGCCTTAAATAAAACTCATCCTTAGTTCCCACCTCCTACAGAAACTCTCTGAACTCTAGCTTTGAATTCAAGATGCTGTGTGGTCTGGCTTCCTTCCCAGCTTCCAAATATCCACCACCAACCTGCTTATTGTACCCTCCAGGTAGACAACACCAAATTTTCCCAGCCTCTGAGAATTTGCTTGTGTTGCACACTCTGCCTACTGTGATCTTTTCATATCCAATGGCTGCATGCTCAGATCTCACTCAGAGTTCTCCAGTCCTTTGGATGTAAGGTGCCAAAATACCTTGACCAGCAAGTCCCAAAAGGCCATCTCCAGTGGGTGTGATATCCTAGAGAGTCAGCAGGTGGCACAGTGGAGCTCATATCAACGACCTCAGGAAAATTAACCGCCACTACAGAAAAAAAAACACCTGGGCTGGGTGCAGCGCCCACGCTTGTAATCCCAGCAATTTGGAAGGCCGAGGTGGGCGGATTGCTTGAGGTCGGGAGTTCCAGACCAGCCTGACCAACATGGAGAAGCCCTGTCTCTACTAAAAATACAAAATTAGCTGGCTATGGTGGTGCGTGCCTCTAATCCCAGCTATTCGGGAGGCTGAGGCAAGAGAATCCCTTGAACCTGGGAGGCGGAGGTTGTGGTGAGCTGAGATCCCTCCATTGCACTCCAGCCTGGGCAACAAGAGTGAAACTCCGTCTCAAAAAAATTAAAAAATTAAAAAAAAAACAAAAATTCATCTTTCAAGTTAAACGATCAATAAAATAGATTCAAAGAAAGTAATAAGGTTAAAATCAGAAGTTAATGACTAAGAAAACACAAAAATTGAATGTGTAAATCTGAAAACTGGTTTACTAAACAGTACGGGTGTCAGTAGCTAAACAAGGAAAAAAAAAGGAGAAAATTTTAAAAATAACGTAGAAACTTGCTCTCTGTATATAGAAAATATAGACGAGGCCCAGCACGGTGGCTCACACCTGTAATCCCAGCACTTTGGAAGGCTGAGGTGGGTGGATTCCCTGAGCTCAGGAGATTGCCTGAGTCTGAGACCAGCCTGGCCAACATGGTGAAACCCCATCTCTACCAAAAATACCAAAATTAGCTGGGTGCAGTGGTGTGCGCCTGTAATCCCAGCTACTCAGGAGGCTGAGGCAGGAGACTCGCTTGAACTTGGGAGGCAGAGGTTGCAGTGAGCCAGGACTGTGCCATTGCACTCCAGCCTGGGCAACAAGAGCGAAACTCCGTATCAAAAAATAGATAGATAGATAGATAGATAGATAGATAGATGATAGACAGATAAGGCCATCATGGTGAAACCCCATCTAAAAAAAAAAAAGATATGAGTCTTTTATTACTAAAACCTAACACATTTGAAAACTCAAATAAAATTGGTGATCTTCTATGAAAATATATATTAACAAAATTGGGTTGAAAAGAGAAAGTGTAAACAAATTAATAACATGGAAGAAATTAAGATAATTACTCTCAGAAACTCTAGTTCCAGATCATTTTGAAGCTACCCTTGCAAAGAGAGAAATCTGACATGGCTGACTCCATCTTGCTTCTAGCCTTACAGCCTGGCTCTCCTTGCTCCTTCCTGGACATAGGCCAAGCTAACCACAGGAGGAATTTATAGTTTAACTTTGAAGCAAGGATAATAATAGTCCTTCCCTAAAACTGGGTCCTGTCTTGTTTGGGAGCTGAAACCATCTTTGTAAAACTAATGAAAGACCACAAGATTAGGATAATAGGAGGGGCCTGACTTCTGCTAAAATATAGATAGGCATAGTTTCTCTACCCTTTAAAAAAAATTTTTTTTAATCTCCGCCTCCCGGTTAGCTGGGATCACAGGCACTGCCTCGGTCTCCAGAGTAGCTGGGATTATAGGCACATGACACTGCAACTGGCTAATTTTTGTATTTTTAGTAGAGACAGTGTTTTGCCATGTTGGCCAGGCTGGTCTCAAACTCCTGACCTCAGGTGATCCACCCACCTCGACCTCCCAAAGTGCTGGGATTACAGGCAGTGAGCCACCTTGCCTGGCCAGTTTCTCTACTCTCTTACTGCTTAGGAGTCATGTGGCCAAAGGTCACAGAATTTGTGATTTTCCCTATAGATAACAGCACTATTGTATAACCTAGATTGGTCTTTTGAGCTGTTTTTGCAGACTTTTGTGTTCTCGAAATTCATTGATACCTTGTGACTGGACTCAATCAGTCATGTGCCCGCCCCCCCCACCCCCGACCCAGAAGGGGACTCGGTGTATGAAGATGCTTTGTATCCCTCTATGATTGCATCCCCAACCAATCAGCAGCACTCATTCTTTTGTCCCTGCCCTCCAAACTATCCTTGAAAAACCCTAACCTTTTTGGCAACTGGTCTGAATGATAACCCCAGTTCTTCCATGTGTCTGACCTTGCATTAATTAAACTCTTTATTTACCTCTATACCACAGTCTCAGTGAATTAGTTTTTTCTGTGTGCAGTGGGCAGGAAGAACCTGTTGGGTGATTACAGTTTCACATATGACTCTTCCAAATACTGAAACAACAGATATTTTTTATGCTGTTTAGACTGTTCAAGAGAATAGAGAAATAAAGGCAATAACTCATTTTACAAAATCCAAAAAATCACCAATCTAAGAACCTAATAAAGGTAAAACTGCAGACCAATTCTACTTGTGAAATGAAAAAGAAGAAAAGGAGAAAAAGTTTTGAAAAAAAGAAATATGGCTGGGTGCAGTGGCTCACGCCTGTAATCCCAACACTTTGGGAAGCCAAGGCAGGCAGATCAAGAGGTCAGGAGTTCGAGACCAGCCTGGCCAACATGGCGAAATCCCACCTCTACTAAACATACAAAAAAAAATTAGCTGGGCATGGCGGTGCATGCCTGTAATCCCAGCTACTCGGAAGGCTGAGGCAGGAGAATTGCTTGAACCTGGGAGGCGGAGGTTGCAGTGAGCTGAGATTGCGCACTGCACTCTAGCATGGGCGACAGAGCAAGACTCTGTCTCAAAAATAAATAAATAAATAAAAAATAAAATTCCAAACCCCCAACTGACTGAATGGACCCCCTATTGACCAAAAAAACCCTGGAAAACCCTTGGAAACTGAATTCACGGTCATCATGGGATGAGAGATTGGACTGGCTGCATTACCCATACCCCCTTCCCTCGCTAAAAGTCATTGTGTTTCCTTCCCTGAGGGCTAAACAGAAATTAGCCTTTTCAAGAGACTATTAGCTTATCTGCCCAGGTACAGAACAAAGACAAAACGGGATAATCGCTTCTTCATTGTTTCCTTAGAGAAGATGAGATTGATGGGTCCTTCACCCCTACCTGAGATATCTGCTTCCTCTATTCCCTTGTTCTTCAAAAGTTCAAGTTACCTTTTTTTTTTTTTTTGAGACAGAGTTTCCTTCCTGTTGCCCAGGCTGGAGTGCAATTGCATGATCTCAGCTCACCACAACCTCCGCCTCCCGGGTTCAAGCAATTCAGCACTTTGGGAGGCCAAGGCCGGCGGATCACTTGAGGTCACGAGTTCAAGATCAGCCTGACCAACATAGAGAAACCCTGTCTCTACTAAAAAAAAAAAAAAAAAAAAATTAGCCATGCATGGTGGCTGGTGCCTGTAATCCCAGCTACCTGAGAAGCTGAGGCAAAAGAATGGCTTGAACGCAGGAAGCAGAGGTTGCAGTGAGCTGAGATTGCGCCATTTGCACTCCAGCCTGGGGAACAAGAGTGAAACTCCCTCTCAAAAAAAAATAAAATAAAATAAAATAAAAGCTCAATCTGCATGTAGATAGATGGGTGCAGTACAGTGAAAATAGTACAAACAGAAGTGTTCTAATCACACTAGAAGTCAACACTGAGCGTCAAAAGGTTCCATTTTTTCCCCACTAAAATATGTTTTTAATTATGCCCTTTGTTGCCAGGGAGAGGCAAAAAGCTAGCTCTCTCAGTTGAGACAGTATAAATCACTGTTTCCTTTATTTATTTATTTATTTTTATTTTATTATTATTATTTTTTATAAAGATGGGGTTTCATCATGATGACCAGGCTGGTCTTGAACTCCTAACCTCAGGTGATCCACCCACCTTGGCCTCCCAAAGTGTTAGGATTACAGGCGTGAGCCACTGCACCCGGCCAAATCACTGTTTCTGAAAGCAATATGGGTAATGTTTAGCACAAGCCATAAAATGACCAGACCCTTTGATCCATTAATTCCAGTCCTGCTAGCCTGTCCTACTTACCATAAGGGTGGGGTGGGGAAGGAGGATAGGACTAAATAAACTGTTATTCATAAAAAGTTATTTTTGTATATATCTTGATTAGAAACAAAAGAACCGCAAGGTCCAATGGTTATTTTAGAGGGAGGATTTAATTTAAAAATTGGCCGGGCGCAGTGGCTCAGGACTGTAATCTCAACACCTCGGGGGGCCAAGTTGGATGAAGTGATCACCTCAGGTGAGGAGTTCGAGACCAGCCTGGCTAACATGGCAAAATCCGTCTCTACTAAAAATACAAAGAAAAATTATCCAGTGCCTATAATCCCAGCTACTAGGGAAGCTGAGGCAAGAGAATCACTTGAGCCCGGGAGGTGGAGGTTGCAGTGAGCTGAGATCTCGCCACTGCACTCCGGCCTGGACAACAGAGCAAGATCTCCACTCACTGCAACCTCTGCCTCCGGGGTTCAAGCAATTTTTCTGTTTCAGCCTCCTGACTAGCTGCGACTACAGGCAAGGGCCACCACACCCAGCTGATTTATGTAATTTTAGTAGAGACAGGGTTTCATCATGTTGGCCAGGTTGGTCTTGAACTCATGACCTCGTGATCCTCCCACCTCAACCTCCCAAAGTGCTAGCTAAATATTACTTTTATTTTTCTTTATTTCTTCCTTTCTTTTTTTTTTTGAGACAGAGTCTCGCTCTGTCGCTCAGGCTGGAGTGCAATGGTGTGGTCTCAGCTCACTGCAACCTCCGCCTCCCCAGTTCAAGCAATCCTCCTGCCTCAGCCTCCCAAGTAGCTGGGATTACAGGTGCCTGCCACCATGCCTAGCTAATTCTTTTGTGTGTGTGTGTGTGTGTGTGTGTGTGTGTGTGTGTTTTAGTAGAGATAGGATTTCACCATGTTGGCCAGGCTGGTCTCGAACTCCTGACCTCATGATCCACCCTCCCCACTAGATCTCCCAAAGTGCTAGGATTACAGGCCTGAGCCACCCTAACATGCCCCCCAACATGCCCCCCAACACGCCCGGCCTACTTTTCATATTCTTATGCAAAGTTAAGCAAATAATTGAAATATCCCTATTTGTTTATAGACTTGGGTGTGGCTGTTGTATAATAAAATCTCTAGACTTCTTCAGTGTCTCATCTGAAGTGTGAGACTCCTCAGTCCTCTTTCTCAGGCTTTTAGAGAACACAGTATTGTCAGTTTCATATAACTCATAAGCCTTAACATTCTTTAATGTCTGCTTTTCCCACTAAGACCATAAACTCTATCAAGTCAAGGAATGTCTCTCTTGGCATAAAAGCATTCGGGCCAGTGGTATTGAGTTCACATCCTCTAATATTACAGTGAAAAGAGAGATGGATGTTACAGTCCTTACCAGCCTGGAATTTTGCTGCCCTGGTTTTTATATTAACATATAAAAAATATAAATGTTTGCATACTGTCAAATAAAAACTAATAATAGAAAAGTCAAAAATAAGGATTTTTTAGTATCTCTAAGTCCCAGCCAGGCATGGTGGCTCATGCCTGTAATCCCAGCACTTTGGGAGTCCAAGGCGGGTGGATCACCTGAAGTCAGGAGTTTGAGACCAGCCTGGCCAACATGGCGAAACCTCGTCTGTACTAAAAATACAAAAAGTTATCCAGGTGTGATGGTCCACGCTTGTAATCCCAGCTACTCGGGAGGCTGAGGCAGGAGAATTGCTTGAACTCAGGAGGCAGAGGTTGCAGTGAGCTGAGGTCGTGCCACTGCATTCCAGCCTAGGCAGCAGAGTAAGACTTTGTCTCAAAAAAAAAAGAAAAAGAGAGAAAGAACAAAAGATATTAATCAGCAATTCACAGAAGACAAACTCTAAATGGCTGAAAAATATATGGAGAGATTCTCAACCTCACTGATGTTAGAAATAGATGCTTGGTGCTGCAAAGAAAAATTAGCACTGAGACAAAGGATCTTTCAGCAATGCAATTTTTACTTCCTGGACTGCATGAAGGGTACCCTCGCTAGCCATCATGCCATGAAAGTATAATAAACAAAGGAAAACCCACAAATTTATCCCTTATGCATTTGGGGTCATCCTTACTGCTGTGTCTGATCTCTGTTGACTGGAGCCAGACCTCACAATCTAAACTGAAACCCTATTGGCCAATACTTTAAAACTTTTCTAAACAGGTAAAAGCAATAGAGACCTGGGACATGCCTGTGAGCACGTCCAGCACAGATATCTTGGTTAAAGTACACTGACATTGAATGTACTCCATGCCTGTAAGCATGGTCTATCTAACAGCTACATAGGATAGGGCTTAACAAAGTTATTAGCACACTTACTCTTTAACTAGAAAGGAAATTTTAGGTCAGGCACAGTGGCTCACGCCTGTAATCTCAGCACTTTGGGAGGCTGAGGCAGGCGTCGCCTGAGGTCAGGAGGTTGAGATCAGCCTGGCCAACATGGTGAAACTCTGTCTCTACTAAAAATACAAAAATTAGCTAGGCGTGGTGGCCCATGACTGTAATCCCAGCTACTCGGGAGGCTGAGGTAGGAGAATCGCTTGAACTCAGGAAACGGAGGTTGCAGTGAGCCAAGGTCACACCATTGCACTCCAGCCTGGGCAACAAGAGCGAAGCTTGTCTCAAAAAAAAAGAAAGAAAGAAAGAAAGAAAACTTTAAAAAGGAACTTTTCTACTTCCCACAACTAATCAAACAAATACAAATTAAAACAAAGCGATATGTTTTTGTGATGATAAAAATAAGAATGCCAGGGAGGATACAGGAAATACGTATTTCATCCTAGGCCTTCAGGTAGAAGAGACAGTGGTCAAAGCATACATGACAATAGAACTCTGACCAACAACTTCTGCAGCAATCACTGGGGAAGCCAGACCACAACCTTTGCAGCAATTGGCCCCAAACGGTCAGAGTTGGTCAGTGACGGCCAATTTCCCTATTTTTTTTCCCCTATGTTTGCTCCAATTTCCAACTCAGGACCAAGCAGAGAAAACCAGATATGCTCCTCAAAGTCATCACATAGGAAGTCTAGCTTCGAGGTAGCTTCTCCATGCCAACAGCTTCCAATCAGAGGACACAAACACCTTTTTATTTCACTATGAAGCTTTTCCACTTCCCCGACTGCCCGAGTCTCTGCTAAACACTAGTGATGGCGGCTGCCTCCTTTGCCAGAGCAAAGCCTAAATTATTTATTTGTGTGTGTTTTGTTTGTTTGTTTTTAGATGGATTTTTGCTCTTCTTGCCCAGCTTGGAGTGCAATGGTGCAATCTCAGCTCACTGCAACCTCAGCCTCTTGGGTTCAGGCGATTTTCCTGCCTTAGCCTCCCGAGTAGCTGGGATTACAGACCTACACTACCACGTCTGGCTAATTTTTATTTTTAGTAGAGACGGGGTTTCACCATGTTGGCCACGCTAGTCTCAAACTCCTGGCCTCCAGTGATCCACCCGCCTGGGCCTTCCAAATTGCTGGGATTACAGGCGTAAGCCACCACGCTCTGTCAAGCAAGGTCTAAATATATAGCCTGGGTTTCTCCCCATTTGCGTGGTCTTCATTCACTTTCATGGTACTACACTCACTTATATAAATTAAGAACACATTCGGCCGGGCTCAGTGGCTCACAGCTGTAATCCTAGCACTTTGGGAGGCCAAGGCAAGTGGATTACAAGGTCAGGAGTTCGAGATCAGCCTGGCCAAAATGGCAAACCTCCATCTCTACCAAAAATACAAGAATTAGCTGGCTCAATGACAGGCACCTGTAATCCCAGCTACTTGGGAAGCTGGGGTCACTTGACCCTGGGAGGCGGAGGTTGCAGTGAGCTGAGATCTCGCCACTGCACTCTAGCCTGGGTGACAGAGCTGGACTCCATCTCAAAAAAAAAAAAAAAAAAAGAACACACCCACAAAATGATGGATTTTAGAAGAAACGCATGTCTCCAAGGATTTATATGACACAAAGAGTAGGTGAATACTGAGAGGCAGGGGAAGAATGAGTGAGGACTGAGGATAAAGGGGAAAATCAAGAAAGGGACCCTGCCTAGACTTGATCGAGTAGCAGGGACAGAAGATTCTCAACTCTTATCTACTTCCTGCACTGGAATTCTCTTTTCTTTTCCCTCAGCCTTGGAAAAAAAGCAGCTTAATTACTATATTCAAATAAGTCCCACAAGGAAAGAGGAGTCTTGATTTAGTATAAATATGTCAAAGTGGTCAGGCAAGGTGGCTCACACCTGTAACCAGCACTTTGGGATGTTAAGGTGGGCTGATTGCTTGAGCAGGGAGTTCAAGACCAGCCTGGGCAACATGGTGAAATCCTGTCTCTACAGAAACACCAAAAAATTGGGCATGGTGGGCCATGGTGGTACATGCCTGTGGTTCCAGCTATTTGGTAGGCTGAGGCAGGAGGATCACTTGAGCCTGGGAGGTTGATGTTGCAGTTAGCCGTGATTGTGCCACTGCACTCCAGCCTGGGTGAGAGTGAGACCTTGCCTCAAAAGTAAATAAATAAGTCGGGCTGGGCACGGTGGCTCATTCCTGTAATCCCAGCACTTTGGGAGGCCAAGGTGGGCGGATCACCTGAGGTTCGGAGTTCGAGACCAGCCTGACCAATATGGTGAAACTCTGTCTCTAAAAAAAATAAAAATAGGTCAGGGAAAATGTGGCATATATACACCATGGAATACTATGCAGCCACAAAAAATGATGAGTTTGTGTCCTTTGTAGGGACATGGATGAACCTGGAAATCATCATTCTCAGCAAACTGACACAAGAACAGAAAATCAACGCCACATGTTCTCACTCATAGGCGGGTGTTGAACAATGAGAACACATGGACAGAGGGAGGGGGAGCATCACACACTGGGGTCTGTGGGGGGGGGGGAACTAGGGGAGGGACAGCAGGGGGGTGGGGAGTTGGGGAGGGATAACGTGGGGGAGAAGTGCCAGATATAGGTGATGGGGAGGAAGGCAGTAAACCACATTGCCATGTATGTACCTATGCAACAATCTTGCATGTTCTTCACACGTACCCCAAAACCTAAAACACAATAAAATATATATATTAAAAATAAATAAATAAAAAATAAAAATAAGTCAGGGTAAGCATCCGCGTTGGAGGCTACTGCAGAGGTGCAGCTTCTCTGTCTCTCAAACTGGCTGCTGCAAATAAATCAGCCAGCAGATTCCTGTGGCTTGGCCTCGTCTAATCCTCTACCCACCAACATCTCTGCAGCAAATGTTATTAGTCCAGGGGACAGCCGCGTTGGGAGATGAATTGGGTTCATGACTACTGTATTCATTTTGTAGGGCTGCTATCACGAAGTACCACAAGTCAGGTGACTTAAAACAAGAATGTATTCCCTTGCTGTTCTGGAGGCTAGAAGTCTGAGGCCGAGGTATTGGCAGGATCATGCTCACACCAGATCTAGAGAAGATCCCTTCCTCGTCTCTTCTTCTCCTGGCTGCTGAGAATGCATGGTGTTCCTTGGCTTGCAGAAGCATCACTCATCTCCAATCTGCCTCATCTTTGTTTGGCCTTCTCTGGATTATGTATGTGAATCATTTTTTTTTCCCCCCTGAGGACACCAGTCATTGATTTAAGGCCCACCCTGATCTACTATAATTTTTTTTTTTTTTTTTGAGAGGGTGTTTTTCTCTTGTTGCCCAGGCTGTAGTGCAATGGCGCTATCTCGGCTCACCACAACCTCCGCCTCCTGGATTCAAGCGATTCTCCAGCCTCAGCCTCCTAAGTAGCTGGGATTACAGGCATGCGCCCCCACGCCCAGCTAATTTTGTATTTTTAGTAGAGATGGGGTTTCTCCATGTTGGTCAGACTGGTCTTGAATTTGAACTCAGGTGATCCGCCTGCCTTGTCCTCCCAAAGTGCTGGGATTACAGGCTTGAGCCACTGCACCTGGCCTATAATCTAATTTTAATTTACCCTATTACATCTGCAGACTCCACTTCCAGGTAAGGTCACACTCCAAGGGCACTACTGAACCCAGTACAACCACCTGCTGTCCTTTCAGGTGTTCTTGGGGTGATCAGTGCAGTGTGGAGTGGTGCTTTGTCAACAACCCCATCTGTCAGTTGTTACAGCATAAATTTCTCCAGTCCATACCTCCCTCTTCACTCCAAATCTTCCAGGAGGGATTAAGTCATTTTACCTCTCCTGAAATCTCTCATCTTCTGCTTCCAGCTATTAGAGATAAGCACCCCTCTCTGTAGCCTGTCCAAGGTAAATACTCTCCCCATGGCCACTTTCAAGATACCAGCATGAAGTCAGTGAGTGAATCTAGAGCAAGAAAATGCGCAGATGTCTCCTCCACCAGAGTCCCTCAGTACTGCCCAAAGTGGGACACTTTCTCTTTACTCTTAGTGGTTTCTACTGGAGACTCTGTCTTCTGCCATAACCTCACCAAAAAACACCACGGGAGATCCTAATTATCCTGCTTTTATTGCTTTTGAGATGGGGTCTCACTCTGTCGCCCAGGCTAGAGTACACTGATGCCATCGACCCTAGCTCACTGAAGCTAAACCTAAGTGATCCTACAGCTTCAGCCCTCCAAGTAGCCAGGACTACAGGTGCAACACACCTGGCCAATTTAACAATTACTATGTAGTCCAAGCTGCTCTCAAACTCCTGGCCTCAAGCAATCCTGTCACAGCCTCCCAAAGTGCTGGGATTATCAGCCATCATGCCTGGCTTGATTTTTTTTTTTATTTTTTACTTTTTGAGACAAGTTTCACTGTCTCCCAGGCTGGAGTGCAGTGGCACAATTTCGGCTCACTGCAACCTCCACTTACCGGATTCAAACAATTAACATGCCTCAGTCTCCCAAGTAGCGGGTACTATGGGCACCTACCACCATGCTTGAGTAATTTTTGTATTTTTAGTAGAGACCAGGTTTCACCATGTTGGCCAGGCTGGTCTCGAACTCCTGATCTCAGGTGATCTGCCCGCCTCAACCTCCCAAAGTACTGAGATTACAGGTGTAAGCCACTGCACCCAGCCTGATTTTTATATTACCAGTTATGCCAAGATGCTACTGTTGGGATGAAAGGTACATGAATGTGACTATTGTTGCAACTTCCTCTGGGTTTTCATTATTTCACAAGTTAAAAGAAGAAAAAAAAAGATTATATAAGCCAGTCAAAGCAAAGCAATGCAGCACAGTAGAAATAAATGAGGCAGCTACAATTAGTATCTTCATTTTCCCAACCCAAATAAAAATAGCCTTCTGCCAGGCGTGGTGGCTCATGCCTGTAATCCCAACACTTTGGGAGGCAGAAGCAGGTGGATCACGAGGTCAGGACTTCAAGACCAGCCTGGCTAGGATGGTCAAACCCTGCCTGTAGTAAAAATACAAAAACTAGCCAGGCGCAGTGTCAGGCACCTGTAATCCCAGCTACTCTCGAGGCTGAGGCAGAACAGCTTGAACCCAGGAGGCAGAGGCTGTTCTGAGCTGAAGTTGTGCCATTGCACACCAGCCTGAGTAACGAGTGAAAACTCTAAGAAAAAGGAATATATTAGATTTGTCCTAGTAGCAATCATGACTAAAAAACTCCCTCTTCTTAACTTCACTACTCATATATTGCTTTTTTTTTTTTTTTTTTGAGACAAAGTCTTGCTGTTGCCAGGCTGGAGTGCAGTGGCATGATCTCAGCTCACTGCAACCTCTGCCTCCTGGGTTCAAGTGATTCTCCTGCCTCAGTCTCCTGAGTAGCTGGGACTATAGGTGTGTGCCACCATGCATGGCTAACTTTTTTTTGTATTTTTAGTAGACAGGATTTCACTGTGTTGGCCAGCTTGTGTGACACTCCTGACCTCAGGCCGTCTGCCTAACCTTGGCCTCGCGAAGTGTTGGGATTACAGGCATGAGCCACAAGGCCTAGCCTCATTTCATTCTTAAGCAAAACTTAACTAAAAACCTGATAGTGTCACATTCGGGAAGAGATTTCTTTTCTTCAGTAATGGTTTACGCAATAAAATGTAAAAGTTATTAGACTGTGTATGACAACATGCCCCAGAAAGTGTAAAATCAAAAATTTTTAAATAAGCAAACATAGCACACAATATTTAAAGGAAAAAGATTTATTATGAAGATTCACATAATAGCAAGTAATACGGATTTGTGAAATTTCCTTTTTTTCTTCCTCTTTTGTAGATGGTTTCACCACATTGCCCAGGATGGCTTCAAACTCCTGGGCTCAAGTGGTTTTTCCTATTTAAACTAACCTTACATCTTTTCCCCAGTGCTTTTCTTTACCGGTCCTGTTTTCTGCTACATTGACAGGTTATACTGATAGGTGTGCCCCTCCCCCTGGTAATACAAGTTTACTTTTAGACAAGCTAGGACAATATACATTCTAAAAAGACTAGTCAACTGCAGTAGTTAAGGTGGGGTGAGAAGTAGAACAAGAAATTCTCTGTAACTGACTGTGAACAATTAATTGAAATAACTCACTCTCTTCAGATGAGCCTATTTTTTTTTAACATATCCTTTAACTTTATTAACATCTAGGTAATATCTGTAATATTCCTTGCTCCTCATCCCTAAGTATGCTGTTAACTGTCCATCCTTCTGGGTAGAAGTGTATTTTCCAGTTTTACTTGTCGATTTTTGGATGTGTGCTGGGGAGGAGAGCATGTTGTGTTGCAGTCACCCTAGACTACTAAAGTATATTCTCCAGTAATTCTCTCAAAGTGGGCATATGCGAAACATAATCTCTAAATTCTTCAATATCAAGAAATACCTTTGTTTTACCTCCAAAATCAAATGCCAGTTTGGCTGGATATAGAATTCTAGGATTAAAGCCTTTTTCCAGCAGAACTCTAAAGATATTGCTCCATTTACTTCTAGCATCCAGTGTGTCCAGTGATAAGTCTGCTGTCAATCTGATTCTTCTTCCTTGGTAGGTTATTTCTCTTCTCTCTCTAGAAGCCCTTATTATTTTCTCTTTATCATTAGAATTCGAAAATTTCACCAAGATGTGTCTAGGAGTCAGTCTCTTTTCATCAATCTTACTAGGTACTCGGCAAGCACTGACAATCTCAAGACTTGAACTTTTCTTTAGTTCTGCAAAGTTTTCATCAAGTATTTCCTTAATTATGTCCTCTGCTCCATTCTCATTATTCTCCTTTTCTGGAATTCCTATCAAACGAATGTTGGAGCTTCTGGATCTATCCTCTATCTCTCTTTGCCTTTCTTTATGAATTATCTGTTTGGTCATTTGCACTGTATCCTTAGCGAATTCTTCAATTTGATCTTCTAGACTGTCTATTCTTTCTTCAAGTATGTCCATTCTGCTACTCAGATCACCTACTGAATTTTTAATTTCCAAGACACCTGGATGGGAACTTTTCAAATTTCCAATTTCCTTTTGTATCTCTCTGATGCTATTAATCACACTACTCAAGTTTTCTATTTCCTGTGTTAAGTCTGCTTTTTTGGATGTTAGTTCTTCTGTTTGCAGAGTTCTATGTCTCTCTTCTACTTCCTTACAGAACACTGAACTCTGTTTCTCCTCCTCCTCCTCTAATCCTGAGGCCTCTTCTTCCTCTTCCTCCAGCTCTGAGGTCTCTTCTCCATCATCCTCCATCCCTGAGCCCTCTTCATCCAGCAACTCTAGCTCAGAAAACTCTTCCTCTTGTGTCTCTAAGTTGTTCATCTCCTCTGGCTCAGCAACTTTTACCTCTTTAATAAATAGAAAGTTCAAACCATCACTGGTCATTTCTCTAGCTCTATGTTTTGAGTCTAATAGGGTTTTACCCTGAAAGTTAAAAAACAGTAAGAAAAAGAAGAGTTATTTATTTAAATCATTTTTCTTTTAAAGAATTAAAACTTCAATTTCACTAATTTTAATATGGCTGCCATTTGGACAATTAGAAAATATCTGAAAAAATGCTTAAATATTAATTGTTCTTGAAAGCCTAGGTTCCCAAACAAGTCAAGTTTCCCTATGATCACCTCAGGACATTTCTTTTGTAATACTTGGAATGAATTCTGTGAGGTCATGTCTACTTTTTTTTTTTTTAGACTGAATTTCATTCTTGTTGCCCCGGCTGGAGTGCAATGGCGCGATCTCGGCTCACTGCAACCTCTGTCTCCCAGGTTCAAGCTATTCTCTTGCCTCAGCCTCCCGAGTAGCTGGGACTACAGGGCATGTGCCACAACGCCCGGCTAATTTTTTTGTGTATTTTATTAGAGACAGGTTTCACCATGTTGGCCAGGATGGTCTTGATCTCCTGACCTCATGATCCACCCGCCTCCGCCTCCCAAAGTGCTGAGATTACAGGCATGAGCCACCGCGCCCGGCCATAATGTCTACTTTCTTCCTTCTAGATCCCTCAACACTTACTGCTGTGTATATGATTGACCCTCACTAATGACTTGGTTTAATGAACTGTCTGCTTGTTATATGTGAGAGCCCTGTGGTAAACAGACATTGTAATCTGGCTGAAGTTTACAGTCTGCTTTAGGAAGATCATAGACACACACACACGAAAAACCCAAGTTCACATTTACCTTTCTCCTACAGATATAACAGTAAATTTAATTTAAAAAAAAAAAATCCCAATTGCAATTTACACTGTAGCCTGATGACTTTAAAGGCAAGCAGGTTTTGGTTACAGGGTCTAGTGACAGCACCACCCCAGGATTGTTGAAAGGGTAGAATAAAGCAAGGTACTGAACTTCTGGTGATGTCTGCAATATAAATTTGGCTCCTAACATTCCTTGAAGGCTTTAGTCTGCTATGGAGCTTTTCAACCACCCCAAACCCACCAGGGCAGGTTTAGGTGCCTCATCTATGTAAACACCGAAAGCAGCTAATTTCTGAGATTACATACTGATTCTTAAATAAAGAATTTGTTGACTCAAGTGTACCTTCTCCTTTTGGATTCTCATTTAGAACAGAGGTTACACTTGGGAATGTTGGAAAGGCAGAGAAGCGTTCATCTGAAAACATGTAAAAAAAATACTGGCTTAAGAATATAGACCTTGGCTGGGCATGGTGGCTCACACCTGTAATCCCAGCACTTTGGGAGGCCAAGGCAGGTAGAGTGAGCCCAGGAGTTTGAGACCAGTATGGGCAACATGGCAAAACCTTGTCTCTACAAAAAATACAAAAATTAGCTGGGCGTGGTGTCACGTGCATGTGGTCCCAGCTATTGGGAGGCTGGGATAGGAGGATCACTTGAGTCTGGGAGATGGAGGATGCAGTGAGCCCAGATTGAGCCAGTGCACCCCTGCCAAGGCAATAGAGCAAGATTCTATCTCAAAAAACAAAAACAAAAAACAAAACCCTTCCAGCACAGCAGCCATTGGAGAGCAGCAGCCACACCAAGTCAGCGTGGGACATGATCTGAGAGACGTGTTGCTTCGCCACGTAGGAGTAGCACACCATGGTGTTGCTCAGGTCTCAAAAGACAAACAGGCCCTCAAGTTCACCAAGGGAAGGGTGGGGCCGCATATCCACACCAAGAGGGAGAGGAGCTGAGAACCATCTTGGCCACCATGATGAAACCAGCTGCCAAGAAGGACTGAGGCCCCCTTGCTGTCTGCCCATAATAAACCCTTCACAGAAAAAAGTGCCCTTTAAATCATTACTTTTAACATCATGCTTTTACCTTTAAGGAATCATTTTTTAAAAAATTGACTTATCCTTCAAAATAACTATGCCAACTATTCCATTTACACATAAGCTTTACATATTTGTATGCTTACCCCTTTTTCTTGAATTCCGTATCTTCCTCCTCCATTTATTTCTTCCTTTTGTAGGAGTACATCTTTCAGTAATTCCTTCATAGAAGATTTTTGGCTGGCAAAATTTCTAAGGCTTTGCAGATCTGAAAATGTCTTTATTTCACCATCACATTTAAATGCTAATTTAACATCACATAGAAATTTAGGTTCAAAATCATGTTCTCTCAGAATGTTGAAGACATTACTCCATTGCTTGCTAATATCCAGTGTTGCTGATGAAAGGTCAGCTGCCAGGGTAAGTACCGTTCCTTCATCCATCAACATTTTTTCTTCTCTGGAAGCTTTTAAAATTTTCTCTTTATTCTTGAATTTCAGAATTTTCCTTTCTTCTCTCACTTTGAGAAATTCATCCTCTCCATTCTCCCCACTCTCCCCTTCTGTAAGTTCTACGTGGATATGGCGATTTCTATGTTTGTCATCTACATTGCATAAGGTTTCTTCCATACTTCCCATGACTTTGTAAATTCGTGATTCATTCTGAGGTAATTTCTTACCTTCATTACTATTGTATTCGTTAGGATTGTCTAATTTACCACTTAGCTCATCTACTTCTTTTATTTTAAAGGTTAAATTTTCAGTATCATCAACTATTTTAGAGTCTTCTATTTTTCCTACCTTCCCTGTTTTTTGTGATACTGAATTAATTATTTGTTGAAACTCTGTCATGCGACTGGAGTTCTCTGAATTCCTTACCTCAGGTATTGTAGTTTTTGCTCCTAAAATTGCCTTTAGGTCATTTTTAAGAGTTTCCCTCATCTCCTCAAATATCTGGTCTTGAATTTCCATTAAGACCTTAAATTTACTCATAATAACTGCTGATACGTCCATGCATTTTAAATCGAATATTGGAGCTATTTCCTCATCAGTTTCTATTAACTGCCTTCTTTCCATATAGGTGACATTCTCCTGTTTCTTTGCGAATCTAGCAAATTTTGATTGTACAGTAGACATTGCAGATACATCAGACATTGTGGGTGTCTTGTCAAGACTGGATTCTGTTTTTAATTCCTGCAGAATGATTTTTGTTCTTACAGGCCTGCTAGACTTCAGAAACTCAAAAATCTTAAGATACGTCAATCTAAAACACAAAGAAATGAAAAATTACTTATTAAAGAATTCTCTTGAGAAACCTGGTAAGAATATGAGCTTAATTAAGAAAAACTATGCTGTGCGTACAGCATAATAAATCAATGAAAGGTTCACTAACAAAATGAATATCTGTACACAAAGACCCAAAAAAAATTAGAATTCAAAATTTAGCCGGGCGTGATGGCTCACGTCTGTAATCCCAATACTTTGGGAGGCTAAGGCGGGTGGATCACAAGGTCAGGAGATTGAGACCAGCCTGGCCAACATGGTGAAACCCCATCTCTACTAAAAAAAAAAAAAAAAATTAGCCAGGCCTGGTGGCACATGCCTATAGTCCCAGCTACTTGGGAGGCTGAGGCAGGAGAATTGCTTGAACCCGGGAGGCAGAGATTGCAGTGAGCTGAGATCGCACCACTACACTCCAGCCTGGGTGACAGACCAAGACTCCATCTCAAAAATAAATAAATGAAACAAAATAAAATAAAAAGAAAACTCCCTTTACATGAAGATTTGAATGCAATAAATTAACCAAGGAGCCGATAACTAAGAATGAAGCTGACTTGCCGTATGATTAACTTTGTTGTCTATGTTCTCTACGAGTATTAAGCAGATATGAGGCAATAGATGTTAGTTTTTAAAAAATGAACATATGTGTCACACCAAATCATCCAAGTCTCAGGTAACTTGAATGGAATCTTTTTTTTTTAGGTGGAGAGGGATGCGGGGGAGAGGGACAGGGAGAGAGAGAGGGAGGGGGAGAGGAGAGAGGGAGGGGAGGGTGGAGAGAGAGAGAGGGCCTCTTGAGAAAAGGGGAGAGAGAGAGAAGGGGAGAGAAGAGAGGGAGAGAGAGGGAGGGAAGGAGGGGGAGAGAGAGGAGGAGGGGGGGAGAGAGAAGGGGAGAGGGAGAGGGAGAAAAAGGAGAAGGTGGGGAGAGAGAGGGAGAGGGGGGGAGGGGGGAGAAAGAGAGAGAGCTAATGGAATCTTACACAAAATTAAGAAACAGGTGTCTCTTTTGAATTACAGAGACTGTTAATATTAAGACCTTTTTGAAAACCAGTTATGAAGTCAATTCAGAATATGATTTTCTTGGCCAGACATGGTGGCTAGAGCCTATAATCCCAGCACTTTGAGATTGAGGTGTGAGGATCACTTAACCTCAGGAGTTCGAGACCAGCCTGGGCAACATAGACCTGCCTCTACAAAAATTAAAAAATTAGCCAGGCATAATGGCACACACCTGGGGTCCCAGCTACTTGGGAGACTCAGATGCGAGGATGACTTGAGCCTGCGAAGTTAGGGCTGCAGTGAGCTGTGATTGTGCCACTGCACTCCACCCTGGGCAACAGAGTGAGACTTTGTTTCAACAACAGAATAATGTTGGCTGGGTGCAGTGGCTCATGCCTGTAATCCCAGCACTTTGGGAGGCCAAGGGAGGAGATCACCTGAGGTCAGGAGCTCAAGATCAGCCTGGACAACATGGCAATACCTGGTCTCTACTAGAAATAAAAAAAATTAGCCGGGCATGGTGGCAGGCACCTGTAATCCCAGCTACTCAGGAGGCTGAAGCAGGAGAATCACTTGAACCTGTGAGGCAGTTCAAACCTCTCCCCTGTCCCCTTCCTCGAAAAATAAGAATCATATAAGCAGCTAATACATCATTCATGTCAGGACAAAAGATAAATGAAGAATTTCAGTTAGGCAGGGCACAGTGTCACACCTGTAATCCTAGCACTTTGGGAGGTTGCAGTGGAATGATCACTTGAATCCAGAGGTTCAACACCAGCCTGGGCAACACAGTGAGACCCTGTTTCCAAAAAAACAATGTCAGGGCCGGACGCAGTGGCTCATGCTTGTAATCCCAGCACTTTGAGAGGCTGAGGTGGGCGGATCACAAGGTCAGGAGTTCGAGACCAGCCTGACCAACATGGTGAAACTTCATCTTTACTAAAAATACAAAAATTAGGCATGGTGGTGTGCGCCTATAATCCCAGCTACTCAAGAGGCTGAGGCAGGAGAATTGCTTGAACCAGGGAGGCAGAGGTTGCACTGAGCTGAGATCCTGCCACTGCACTCCAGCCTGAGCAACAGAGCAAGACTCCATCTAAAAATAAATAAATAAAATAAAATAATAATTTCAGAAAATTTTCATTGCAATAAAAAATGAACCAGGAAAAATAATGTTAGCACAAAATTAAAAGATAAATTATTCTAACACTTTGGGAGGCGGAGGCAGGCAGATCATGAGGTCAGGAGTTCAAAGACCAGGCTTACCAACATGGTTAAAACCCTGTCTCTACTAAAAATACAAAATTTAGCTGGGGGTCGTGGCACATGCCTGTAATCCCAGCTACTCAGGAGGCTGAGGCAGGAGAATTACTTGAACTTGGGAGGCAGAGGTTGCAGTGAGCCGAGACTGTGCCACTGCACTCCAGCTTGGGCGACAGAGCAAGACTGTCTCCAAAAAAACAAAGATTATTAGAATCTGGAATTAAATTCTAAAAAAAAAAAAAAAAAACCACACAAAAATCATTAAAGTTTCTTATATATAGTTTTTATATATTGATAAGCAAAAGCAAGGTTGAGCTTGGTGGCTCATGCCTGTTAATCCCAGCACTTTGGGGGGCTGAGGAGGCTGTGATGATCACCTGAGGTCAGGAGTTCAAGACCAGCCTGGCCAACATGGGGAAACCCCATCTCTACTAAAAATACAAATACCCTAAAACAAAATGGGTATCTGTACACAAATACCTGAAAAAAATTAGAATTCAAAATTTAGCCGGGCATGGTGGTGGGCGCCTGTAATCCCAGCTACTCATGAGGCTGAGGCAAGAGAATCATTTGACCCAGGGAGACAGAGGTTGCAGTTGTGTTCACACCACCGCACTACATACAGCCTGGGCGACAGAGGGGGACTCTATCTCAAAAAAAAAAAGAAGAAAAAAACTTGATAAGCTAAAACAAATAAAACATTTTTAGAGAAGAGTATATAAATCAATAGTAAACTTGTGAAAAGTGGCCCCAAACTAGGAGTTGGGTATATAATCAAAAAACTGTGAGATCAGTTCTATCTATCAGAGGTGGGAGTAGTTAAACACTTCAGGAAATTAGAAAAACCTACTATTGGGCTGGGCGCGGTGGCTCATGCCTGTAATCCCAGCACTTTTGGAGGCAGAGGGCAGATCACGAGTTCAAGACCAGCCTGGCCAATATGGTGAAACCCCATTTCTATTAAAAAACACAAAAAATTAGCCGAGCGTGTGGTGTGTGCCTGTAGTCCCAGCTACTTGGGAGGCTGAGGCAGAAGCATTGCTTGAACCTGGGAGGCAGAGGTTGCAATGAGCCAAGATCGAGCCACTGCCCTCCAGTCTTAAAAAAAAAAAAAAAAAGGAAATCTATTATTAAAGTCAGAAATAATACATATACTCTCTGCTTGAGAATCTACCATTAGGAACAAAACCACTTGTACACTTAGAAATATGAATAGAAATTTTAGTGCTGAGTTTTTTGTGACCAAAAACAAAACTGTGAAACAATGCCCTTTAGTAAGAGAAGGGTTGAACAAATGATGGTTTGTGCACATGATGGGATTATGAATAATAGATATAATTTTATATGTAAACAAAATACTTATAAAATATACATTATAATATCCATTACATTATATATGTATATACTATATAAATGGTGTGTACAATATATGTTTAATGTACATGTAAAAATTATACATAAGAGTGTATTAGATTGGTTAATGAGGTCTTTCGTATATTAGAGGGAAAAAATGGTGCAGAAAATATACAGAGTACAAGCTGGGCGCGGTAGCTCACGCCTGTAATCCCAGCTCTGGGAGGCTGAGGCGGACAGATCACCTGAGGTCAGGAGTTCGAGACCAGCCTGACCAATATGGTGAAACCCCATCTTTAAAAAAAAAAAAGAAAAAAAGAAAATATACAGAGTACAATTCCATTTTGTAAGCACGCATACAAAAACCATACATACAGTAAACACAAAAAGATTATATTCATCAATTATATTAGGAGAATGCAAATCAAATCAGATTCCAGTGTTTGAACATCCTTATTATAGCCAGTACAGGGGCAAATATCCGCCCTGGCCACATTTATAGTGACCCTGGGGGATTTTCAGACCTTTTCAGTAATTAATCTGGCCGGTGCCCTATCATCTAGCACTACCTTTTTTGGTTAATGTATTTTCCAAGAGTCACTCTATATAATACATGACAGGTGCCATGAGAAACTGGAAATTAATTAATATTTTAAAGAGACAGGGTCTTGCCCTGTTGCCCAGCCTATACTCAATCTCCTGAGTAGCTGGGAATCCAGGCACGTACCACACCACACCTGGCTTGGTGACTCACCCATGTAATCCCACCACTTTGGGAGGCTGAGGCGGGTGGGTCGGGAGTTTGAGACCAGCCTGGCCAACATGGTGAAGCCCTGTCCCTAAAAATACAAAAATGAGCTGGCCACAGTGGTATATGCCTCCAGTGCCAGCTACTCAGGACGGTGAGGCAGAATTGCTTGAACCTGGGTGATGGAAGTTGCAGTGTGCCCAGATTGCCCCACTGCTCTTCAGTCTGGGCAAGAGTAAGACTCCATCTCAAAAACCAAACAAATAAAAACAGACAAACAAAAAAACCCTCACAACTGCAAATTACTTGAATGCCTACTGCTGAGGGAATTATTTATTGAACCAAAACATGTTCAAAATATGGCATGTCATACATAGAAGAGTGAGGTGTGCACATACAACTGGAAAATTACAAATGACCTATTGATAAAAGAAAATGTTAAAAGTACAAATCTATTTTAAAAATTTAAAAGTCTCCTGACCCAAGGAAAGGCACACACACTAACTAAAAGTTGAAGTTGCATTCACCTTTATTGTCCTCCCATGCACCCATAAAAATCAGGCACTTTAGCTTGGTATGGTGGCACACCTGTAATACCAACTCCTAAGGAGACTGAGGGGAGAGGATCACTTGGACCCAGGAGTTTGTGGCTGCAGTGAACAGTGATCGCAACACTGCTCTCCACACTGGGCGAGAGTGAGATCTTAAAAAAAAAAGAGATACCACACCAAACTTTGGGTGGCCTCAGAGGTCAGATTACAGAGACTGAGGTGAGGGAATATATATGTTCTTGTAAAAAGAGAGGAAAAAATAAAAGGGAAGTCCATAAACCCCCAGCAAATTCAGAAAAACACATTAAAACAGGCTGCCAGTTTTGAAAAGGTAATTCACCACAAAGGAAATGCAAACAGATAAACATATGAAAAGACACCAGTCACAAGCCAAGGCAATGCAAATCAACAAGCTTTTTTCCGGACTTAAAATTAAAGGGAAAGTTTATCCACCCTCACAACTCCCAGTGCTTTAAGGGAAGTGCTAAACAATTCTTGCCCTTCCCAACTGGTCTTCTCCTATATTGCATACTTTTGGAGTAACCTTCTTAAAATAAAAAGCAAAACTTAGGGAGTACACTGATGAAAAACTCCCAAGTCTTCTAATCACATTTCTTTTTTTTTTTTTTCCGAGACAGGGTCTTGCTCTGTCACCCAGGCTGGAGTGCAGTGACGCAACAATCATAGCTCACAGTAATCTTGAACTCCTGGGCTCAAGCCAGCCTCCTGCCTCAGTCTCCCAAGTATCTGGGACTGCAGGCACCAACCAGGACACCTGACCCCTAAGCCCTTCTGATGGCTGCCATGCAAGCCTGAGGCAAAATTTGCTCAAGTTGTTCCAGCCTCTGCTTTCTACTTGATGAGGAATTCTGAACTCACAGTGCCTGTGGCTAGAATTCAGAGTATCTGATATCTTGGATGTGAAAAAGATCATATATTTATTGTATTTTTATTGTCATTAAACTCTAATTATAATTTAGCATTTACCATTTTGCATTTTTAGTAAAGACAGGGTTTTGCCATGTTGGCCAGGTTGGTCTCGAGCTCCTGACCTCAGGTGATCCACTCTTCTCAACCTCCCAATGTGCTGGGATTGCTCGGGTGAGTCACTACACCTGGCCCTACCTTTTAATCTTGAAGTAGTGGGAGTGCACAACTGTTTTATGACACCTGCAACAACTGCTATGTGAAAAAAAAAGATGTCTAGTGATGATGAAATTGTGAGTTCTGCTAACAGCACCTGACTACAAAAGGTCCTGACTCACACGAGATTATAGGCAGGACTCACTTCTTTATCAGTCCCAAGGCGACCTCCCGCACTCTAAAATACACCCTCCAGGCTGGGCGTGGTGCCTCAAGCCCTAAATCCAGCGGACGATCACCTGAGGTCAGGAGACCAGCCTGGCCAAAACGGTGAAACCCCGTCTCTACTAAAAATACAAAAATTAGCCAGGCCAGGTGGTAGGTGCCTGTAATCCCAGCTACTCAGGAGGCTGAGACAGGAGAATCGCTTGAACGCGGGAATTAGAGGTTGCGGTGAGCCTAGATGGCACCATTGCACTCCGGGCCTGGGCGACAAGAGCAAAACTCCGTCTCAAAAAACAAAATACTCCTCTCCCCAAGCCCACTCGAACATTTGCCCTCCACTGATCCTGCCCCTAAGCCACTAAACTACCTACCGGCCGGGTGCGGTGGCTCACGCCTGTAATCTCAGCACTCTGGGAGGCCGAGGCGGGCGGATCACCTGAGGTCACGAGTTCAAGACCAGCCTGGTCAATATGGTGAAACCCCCATCTTAAAAAAATAAATAAATAAAATTAAAAAATAAAAAATAAAATAAACTACCTACCAAGTCTCAGCAGTTCTTCCACCTCTACCTTCGCTGGGAAGACAAGCTCTCTGCAGAGCAGGCCTTGGTGCCTAGAATTCAAGTTCATAACACAAAAGTCAAAGTTTAAGGTTTATTTAATGTGGAAAACCACCCATATTGTAGACTGGAATAAAAGTACTTATCTATGCATGTGATTGCTTAAAAAAACACACAAGTTATTAGCAGAGTCTTGGGCGCAAGTCCGGACAGAGCTGCAGGGAAGGGGAGGACCCCGAAGCGGATCTGAGGAGGCGAGGGAGGGGCTGAAGAGAATGTTTTTTGCTTTGTGAGTTGGAGGTCCATTATCGAAGACAGGCTTTCCTTTTGTAATTTGAACAAGAATCAATTTGCCTAACAATTGGAGGAAATTGAAAAAAATGGCTAAGTTATTACTTCCAAATCTATTTTCCAGGTTTTTTTTCTTTTTTTGAGACCGAGTCTCGCTCTGTTTCCAGGCTGGAGTGCAGTGGCGCGATCTCGGCTCACTGCAACCTCTGCCTCCCGGGTTCAAGCGATTCTCCTGCCTCAGCCTCCCGAGTAGTTCGGACTACAGGCGTGTGCCACCACACCCAGCTAATTTTTCCATTTTCACTGGAGACGGGGTTTCACCATGTTAGCCAGAATGGTCTCTGATTTCTTGATCTCGTGATCTGCCCGCCTCGGCCTCCAAAGTGCTGGGATTACAGGTGTGACCCACCGCCACCGGCCTGAAACACTCTTTAAGAAAAGGTTAGAGATGCATTTCAAGGTCCCAGACCTGGGGAATGGAGATGGGATGATCTGTCGGGCCCCAAAGTTCTTCCTTATCCCTCTGCTTCCCAAAGACACTACGCAGTTAAAGTGTTCGCCTCCCCTCCACCGTTTTTTGCTTCGTTTTGTTTTTTGAGACGGAGTCTCGCTCTGTCGCCCAGGCTGGAGTGCAGTGGCGCGATCTCGCCTCATTGCAACCTCCGCTTCCCGGGTTCAAGCGACTCTCCTGCGTAAACCTCCCCAGTAGCTGGTATTATAGGCATGTGCCACTACGCCCGGCTAACTTTGTATTTTTAGTAGAGACCGAGTTTCGCCATGTTGACCATGGTAGTCTCGAACTCCCAACCTCAGGTGATCCGCCCGCCTCGGCCTCCCAACGTGCTGGGATCACAGGCGTGAGCCACCCAGCCCGGCCCCCTCGATCCATTTTTTAAAGCTAAGACTTGTCAAGCATCTCTTCACTTTCTTGGCTTCATTTTTTCCACGCTACTTTAAAGGTTCCCATTTTAGGGGCAGAGAAGTCTTAGGATGGTTTTTTCTCACTGCGCCACGGACGGTGAGGGAAGAGCAGGAAGAAAATGAGGGGGGCCAACTGCGTGCCTCATCCCGGGCCCCACGCGCCTGGGCCAGCCTTACCCGGGGCATCCCGAACCCCACGATCCTGGGCCAGCCTTACCTGGCGAAAAAGGAATCCGCCTGGACCACCGAGAAGCGAACAAAGTGAGGACAGAGCCTTGGAACTAACTGAGAGCATTCGGATCTCTCTGGCGGGCCCCTCCCCTCCAGGTGTGTCCCAGCCCCCTCTGTCTACATACCCCCGCCTCCTCCCCCGGAAATCGCATTCCGCCCTAAGCAATTGCTGACCTCTATTGCTGTCCCCCCCACTGAGCCCAATTCCCTCTGACTCCGCCAAGCCTCCGCTTGAACGAGCCCCACCCCTCAGATTAGACTCTAGACTCAAACCTGAATAAAGACACCATTAAGCACCTCATCGCCCAGGCCTGAACCCCAGGGTCACCTCATTCCTTGTCTTCAACCCTCGCAGTGAATCCGTTCCTGAGCCCTTGAATTTGCCCGCTCTCGCCATCTCCGCAGCTCCAGCCCAGTCCATGCCCCACCGTCTCTCACGTGCATCACTGAAATCACCTCCAATTGCTCCCTGGCCTCTCTCAACGACCCGTCTGCAATCCTTCTCCCCCCTCCAATACCTTTCAGTGGCTTCCTGTTTCGTTACATTTCTATCTCCTCATTCTATCCTGACTGCCAGTTCAACATTGTCTTAGCACTACTCTCCTCACAGCTGAAACACTGTCTCTTTCTCTTCCTTGGAAAACACAGAACTTCCTGCCTCAGGGTCCTTGCACTGGCTGTTTCCTCTGCGAGTTATTTTTTACTTTTTCTTTTCTTTTTCTTTTTCTTTTTTGAGACAGAGTCGCCGGGCGCGGTGGCTCGCGCCTGTAATCACACTTTGGGAGGCCGAGGAGGGCGGATCACGAGGTCAAGAGATCGAAACCATCGTGGCCAAGGTGGTGAAACCCCGTCTCTATTTAAAGAAAAAAAGAGAGAGAGAGACGGAGTCTTGCTCTGTGGCCACAGCTGGAGTGCAGTGGCATGATCTGGCTCACTGCAACCCCAGCCTCCTGGGTTCAAGCAGTTCTCCTGCTTCAGCCTCCTGAGTAGCTGGGATTACAGGAGCATGCCACCATTCCCAGCTAATTTATGTATTTTTGTGAAGACCGGGTTTCACCCTGTTGACCAGGTTGGTCTCGAACTCCTAACCTCGTGATCCGCCAGCCTCGGCCTCCCAAAGTGCTGGGATTACAGGCATGAGCCACTGTGCCCAGTCCCCAAAGTTGAGTTATATAAAAATCAATTGGGGAAGAATGACATATTATTCAAGCTTTACAGCAATGAAGATGAAATCTCAGGCAAGTTACTTAACTGCTATGTGCCTATTTCTTGTAAAATGAGAAAGACTATGGTATCAGCCTCATAGAATTGTTGATTAAAGTCAAACATGCAAAAGTGCTTAAAATTGTGCCTATGACATAGTAAACCTTCATAAATTTTTTTTTTTTTTGTATTTTTTAGACAGGGTCTCACTGTGTCACCCAGGCTGAAGTGCAGTGGTACACTATCTTCTTACTGCAACCTCCGCCTCCTAGGTTCAAATAATTCTTGTGCCTCAGCCACTCCAAGTAGCGTGGATTACAGGAATGCACTACCATGCCTGGCTAATTTTTGTATTTTTAGTAGAGTCAGAGTTTTGGCATGTTGACCAGGCTTGTGTTGCATTCTTGACCTCAAGCAATCTACCCAGGTCGGCTTCCCAGTGTTGGGATTACAGGTGTGAACCACTGTACCCAGCCCATAAATGTTTACTATTAACATTAATGCCATCATTTGTTTAAACTTTCTAAAATTTTTTATCATTTATTCTTTCTAAAAATTTTTTTATCATTTATTTATTTATTTTGAGACAGAATCTCGCTCTGTTGCCCAGGCTGGAGTGCGGTGGCACCATCTCGGTTCACTGCAACCTCTGCCTCCTGGACTCCAGAGATTCTCCTGTCTCAGTCTCCCAAGTAGCTGGGATTACAGGCGAGCGCCACCATGCGCAGCTAATTTTTGTATTTTCGGTAGCGACGGGGTTTCACCATGTTGGCCAGGCTGGCCTCCAACTCCTGACCTCAAATAATCCGTCTGCCTTGGCCTTCCAAAGTGCTAGGATTACAGATGTGAGTCACCACGCCTGGCGTCATTTTTTAAATTAGAGATGAGGTATCACTATGTTGCCTAGGCTGGTGTTGAACTTGGCTCAAGTGATCCTCCCACCTCGGGCTCCCAAGGTGCTGGGATTACAGGTGTGAGCCACCACGCCCAATTATTTAAACTTTTTGCAGTTTTTTTTCTCTGAAATAGATATTATCCATTTTTTTGTTGATATTATTTCTGAGTAGCTGGGTGCAGTGGTTCATGCCTATAAGCCCAGCACTTTGGGAGGCCAAGACTGGAGGATGGCTGGAGTCCAGGAATTTGAGACCAACCTGGGCAACATGGTGAGACCCTATCTCTTTAAAAAATATAAAAATTACCCAGGCATGGTGGTACACATCTGTAGTCCCAGCTACTCAGGAGGCTGAGGTGGGAGGATCACCTGAGCCCAGGAAGTTGAGGCTGCAGTGAGCTAAGGCTGCACCACTGCACTCCAACCTGGGTGCTGGAATGAGACCCTGTTTAAAAAAATATATATATATATATGTATATATATGAAATATATATATTCCTGAGTAAAACTGTAAAATTGATTTTCATTACTATTGTGAATGATACTTTTCCCCCTAGTCTATTCCTGATATGTAGGAAAGCAGTAGCTGATAGCCTATTGCTAGTAGCTCATAGCCTGATAGTAGTTCATAGTCTAGCATATTGAAACTGTCTTTGCAAAATTATGACTGAGACAGTGAAAGAGGTCTAACTTAATCAACTATCTTGCTTCTAACCTCCAAGCTGTCCCTGTTCATTCCTGGGCACAGGCTGAACAAACTTTGAGAGAAACTTAGTTTATAGTTTAAAACAAAGACGATGACAGCCCTTTCCCAAAGCAGAAAGGCTAAAAAAAAAAAAAAAAAAAAAGCAGGATACCTAGATTGCCCTTGTAGGACGAACGGTAGCCACATGATTAGAAACTATGGTTTAGGAGTCATGCAGCTGGAGGATACCAGGTTCCGACCCTCCCTAAACTGCTCCTAAGATCAGTGCTTGAGCTATTTTGCAGACCCTGCACTTGACGGATCAGCAGGTACCATCCAGATCAAACTGGCCCATCTGATCTTGTGGCCCCACCCAGGAACTGACTCAGTGCAAGAAGACAGCTTCAACTCCCTATGATTTCATCCCTGACCAATCAGCAGTCTTGGCTCATTGGCTTCCCCCAACCCACCAAGTTATCCTTAAAAATTCTGCTTCCTGAATGCTCGGGGAGACTGATTAGAGTCGTAAGAAACCTCTGGTGTGCTACACAGCCGGCTCTGCATGAATTACTCTTTCTCTATTGCAATTCCCCTGTCTTGATAAATGGGCTCTGTCTAGGCAGTGGGGAAGGTGAACCCATTGGGCAATTACAGCATCTCCTGGGAAAGATAGATCCTGTAAACAGATAATTTTAACACAACATATTAATTGAGAAGGTAAAGATAAGCAAGCAACAGGTTTCATGGAATAGCAGAGGAAGCTGCATTAGCAAAACTTGCAGAGGTCTGAGGAAAAGTTTCTTGGAAGTTGTAATAGGGAACTGAGTCTTGAAGAACAAGGCATTTTGCACAATTTGTTGATGTTGTTCTCCCATAAGTCAGCAAAAACAAACTTTGTAAACTATTTGAAGAGATTTATTCTGAGCCAAGTACGAGTGACCAAGGCCCAAGGCAAAATCTCAAGAGATCCTGAGAACATGCGCCCAAGGTAGTTGGGTTACAGCTTAGTTGTACACGTTTTTGGGAGACATAAGCATGAATCTATACAGGTAAAGTATGCATTGGTTTGCATCAGAAAGGTGCAATAGGTGGATACAAAGATTTTCCGATTTGCAATTGGTGGGAAGAGTTATTACCTAAAGATCAGGAATGAATAGAAAGGAGTGTCTGGGTTAAGCTAAGGGGTTGTGGAAACCAGGGTTCTTATTATGTAGATTAGATGGTAAATGTCTCTTATCAGGCCTTATCTTTTTTTTTTTTTTTTTTTTTGAGATGGAGTCTTGCCCTGTTACCCAGGCTGGAGTGCAACGGCTGGATCTCGGCTCTCTACAACCTCCGCCTCCCAGGTTCAAATGAGTCTCCTGCCTCAGCTTCCTGAGTAGCTGGGATTACAGGCACACACCACCACATCCGGCTAATTTTTACATTTTTAGTAGAGCTGGGGTTCCACCATTTTGGCCGGGCTGGTGTCAAACTCCTGACCTCCTGATCCACCTGCTTCGGCCTCACAAAGCGCTGGGATTACAGGTGTGGGCCACTGCGGCCGGCTCTTAACAGGATTTAGAAGGTGCCAGTTAATCTCTCTGGATCAGGAAAGACCGGAAAAGAAAGGTGATTCTCTACAGAATGTAGATTTCTCTACCAGAATTTCCTCACCAGGGCCATTTAAAAATAGGTCAAAGGAATATATTTTGGGGTAAAATGCTTTCATTTCTTTCAAGGCCTTCTCTCTGTCATGTGGTGCTATACTAGAGTCACGTTAGAATTCGGTATTTTATTGCTACAGTCTGCTTTGTCAGTCTTAGGATCTCTTTAATTTTTTTTTTTAGATGGAGTTTTGCTCTGTTGCCCAGGCTGTAGTGCCAATGGCACAATCTCGGTTCATTGCAACATTCACCTTCTGGGTTAAAGCGATTCTCCTGCCTCAGCCTCCTGAGTAGCTGGGATTACAGGCATGTGCCACCACGCCTGGCTAATTTTTGTATTTTTAGTAGAGTCAGGGTTTCACCATTTTGGTCAGGCTGGTCTCGAGCTCCTGACCTTGTGATCCATCGGCCTCGGACTCCCAAAGTGCTGGGATTACAGGCGTGAACAACAATGCCCGGCTTTTTTTTTTTTTTTTTTTGAGAGGCGGTCTTGCTTTGTTGTTCAGGAGCTCCTGGGGTCAAGCTACCAGACAGCTGGGATTACAGGCCTGAGCACCGCAGCATGCCTGAAGTCTTCATTTTAATGTTAATGCCGGTCACTTGTGCCTGAATTCCAAAAGGACAAGGGAATAATGAGGCACGTCTGATCCTCTCTTCCCATTATGGCCTGAAGTGGTTTTTTCAGGCTTATGTTGGAATGGGGGTGGGGGTCTCCATTCAGTCGGTTGGGGTGCTTAGAATTTTATTTTGGCTTACACAGAACTATTTAACTCTTCCTCAGTGGAGGTCCCAACATGGTGAGCTCTGCATCTGGGCCTCACTAATGCCAGGACTCAAACTAGGAGCAAAGGAAGAGAACTGGCAAGGTGGGTTCAACATTCTAGGGAACCTGGTGCATCCAACTCCACTAGCCTTGGGACTAGAGATCTTTTCTCACTTCTTCCTGGGGCCAGAGGCCAATTGCTGTTGTTCCTAAATTAAGACCTACCTTCTTCTAGTGGCTGACCCTGACTCTGCAGAATATATATATACATTAAAAAAAAAAATGGCAAGGGGATTGATAAGAGCTTTTTTTTTTTTTTTTTGAGATGGAGTCTTGCTCTGTTTCCCAGGCTGGAGTACAGTGGCACAATCTCAGCTCACTGCAATCTTCGCCTCCTGGGTTCAAGCGATTCTTTTGCCTCAGCCTCCGGAGTAGCTGAGATTACAGGCATGTGCCACTGTGCCTGGCTATTTTTTGTACTTTTTTTTGTTGGGAGGGTGGGGAGACGGAGTCTTGCTCTGTCGTCCAGGCTGGAGTGCAGTGGTGTTGAAGAGGGAGACCCAGGCTTCTCAGATCAACTTCCCCTTTGACTATCATGCTGCATTTCAATAGAAGAAAAGGTTGACCGACTGGCGCCTCCGGTTTTACCTTCCTATAGGTGACAGGCTAGGCCTTAGGGAAACTCTCCAGAAGGCACTATTTTTACTTAAGATCAAACCAGAAACCTTTTCACATATGAGTCCTAAAACTGTAAACCGGAAGCCTTTCATATGTGATTCCTGAAACCGTAAACAGAAACCTTTTCACATGTGAGTCCTAAAACTATGAATCTAAGATTCTTTCACCTGTAATATCTAAAGTATAAGCCTATATAAAGGCTGAACCTCCCTTTGTTAGTTGAGCTTGGCTGTTAGGCAACTATGCCACCTTGCTCCTGGCCGAATAAACTCTTTCCTCCTTTATTCGGTGTTCGGGAAATCTGTTTCCTGCGGCCGTTCCTGCTACAGTGTGACCTCACTGCAACCTCCGCCGGGTTCAAGTGATTCTCCTGCCTCAGCCTCCCGAGTAGCTGGAATTACAGATGCATGCAACCATGCCTGGCTAATTTTTTGCATTTTTAGTAGAGACAGGGTTTCACTGTGTTAGCCAGGATGGTCTCGATCTCCTGACCTCATGATCTGTGATCCACCCACCTCGGCCTCCCCAAGTGCTGGAATTACAGGCGTGAGGCCCCATGCCCGGCTAATTTTTGTACTTTTAGTAGAGATCGGATTTCACCATGTTGGACAAGCTGGTCTCGAACTCCTGACCTTGTGATCCTCCCGCCTCAGACTCCCAAAGTGCTGGGATTATAGCCGTGAGCCACCACGCCCGATGCTTGGAGCTTTCTTTTTGGGAGTGTCGTACTCTTCTAGGCTGGAGGACTGTCCTAATCAGCTATGCTTTCTGGAGAGAAGGGTGGATTCTATGGAGATGGGATGCCTATCCCACCTGTTAGGAGTCTTTCTCGTTTCTCACTTGCCATCATAATTTCTGGGGGAGCCCTCTTCTGGATTTGCCTAGTGAGATCAAGCAATTTCTTTTGAACAAGATTTCCATCTTTCTAGCCACGCAGGAAGCAGGTAAATGGAAAACCTGTGCCATCTTCTGGCCAAGATGTGAATAGCTTTCTGAAGAGCCATTGTTCTATAATATTGGATACAGGTTTTCCTCTGCTTTTCTAGATGCTAAATCGGAGGTTCTTCAAAGAACTTCAGGGTATTTATGCCTGTGTGTGTTCAGTGAGGAATCAGGGAAGAAACTAGGTTGGAATGCAGACTCCGATCTGTACGTGTGTACCTGCAGCCATCCAGGGTTCTGACGTAAACTGTTCAGGGCCACACTCTGAAAACAGTAAAAACGATGCAGCCAAGGCCAAACCTTCATTTCATTAAAGGGAAAATCTGATCACAAAACTCTTCAGATTAAAATAGCTCAGTTGCCCAGGTGGGGGTGGCTCATGTCCATAATCCCAGCACTTTGAGAGCCCAAAGCAGGAGGATCACTTGAGGCCAGGAGTTTGAGACCAGCGTGGGCAACATAGTGAGACCCCATCTCTACAATAAATAAAAGAATTAATTGGGCATAGTGTCATGCCTGTAGTTCCAGCTACTCGGGACACTGAAATGGGAGGATTGCTTGAGCTCAGGAGGTCAAAGCTGCAGTGAGCCGTGATCGTACCACTGCACTATGGCCTGGCTAACAGAGTGGGACCCTATCTCAAAAAAAAAAAAAAAAAAAAAAAAAATCAGTGACTGCTGACAGGATAAATTCCACAGTCCTTCAAGTGGCTTAGAGGTTGTGAGCCACCGCACCCAAGCTTTTTTTTTTTTTTTTAAGCCTACAGCACCCGGTATTCCCAGGCCCAACCCTGCTTAGCTTCCAAGATCAGATGTGCTCAGGCACGTTAGGGTAGTATGGCCATAGACCAAACTTTTTTTTTTAAACAAATCAATTGTAATGACTGCTAGGGCCAGGCGGAGACCGTGCCATTGCATTCCAGCCTGGGCATCAAAAAAAAAAAAAGGAAAGTCTGAATATTGTTGCAATTGCCTGGAAGTGGAACTTCCTGTAACTCCTTGAGGAGTTTTTTTTAAAAAATACCAGTTCTTAGATTTCTCCCTTCTTCCCCTACTCTGGGGTGTAGCTTTGGCATTGAGCCTTTAAAATGTCCCCAGGTGATCTGAATGAATAGCCCAGGTTAAGAACCACTGCCCTAAAAAGACAGAGTGGCAGGTTTGTGTGTTTTGTTTTTTTTTTTTTTGAGACCAAGTCTCGCTCTGTCGTCCAGGCTGGAGTGCAGTGATTCCATCTCGCTCACTGCAACCTCTGCCTCCCATGTTCAAGTGATTCTCCTGCCTCAGCCTCCCAAATAGCTGGGATCTACAGGCACCCGCCACCATGCCCAGCTAATTTTTGTATTTTTAGTAGAGATGGGGTTTCACCATGTTGGCCAGGCTGGTCTCAAACTCCTGACCTCAGGTGATCCACCCGCCTCGGCCTCAAAGTGCTGGGATTACAGGGATGAGGCACCACACCCTGCCAGGTTTGTGCTTTTTGGACAGGTGGGGCTGTGTGTTGTACCTGTCCGCTGACAAATGTTCATATAGCTGGGTGTGATGGCTCATACCTGTAATCCTGGGACTTTGGGAGGTTGAGGCGGGAGGATCGCTTGAGACCAGCCTGGGCAACAAAGTAAGACCTTGTCTCTACAAAAAATTTTAAAAAGCCCAGTGTGGTGGCATGCACCTATAGTCCCAGCTACTCAGGAGGCTGAGGCAGGAGCATTACTTGAGCCAAGGAGGTTGAGGGTGCAAAGAACCCTAGTCTTACCAC